>JAEVFF010000277.1:309944-339140 GCA_018901945.1 Pugionium dolabratum
AGAAAAACTTCGTAATATCCAACCTTGACTTAACTGTATCTTTTGATTTCTCTTTCACATTCATAACAGTATTAATGATGTTATCGAATAAATTCTTCTTTATATGTATCACATCAAGATTATGTCGAATGTTAAGATCCGTCCACTATAGTAACTCCCAAAATATGCTTTCTTTGTGCCAATTATGCCAGCTGTCGTATCCTTCTTCTTTATTTTCATGACCGTTTCCTCCACAGTCAGATATTCTTAGAGGATTGACAGTTTTTATTCACTCGTATAAAACTTGTTCGCCTGTCAATGATTGTGGAGGATAGTCATTCAAAGCGTGCTTCCCTTTAAAAAAATTGTTTTATTTTTTCGTAACGGTTGACCCTTAGGAAGAAACCTTCTATGAAAATCAAACCAACACGTCTTTCTCCCATTTGGTAATTGAAATGCCTTCGTATCATCCATACAAATTGGACAAGCCAGTTTTCCATGCGTTGTCCATCCTGACAACATTCCATAAGCGGGAAAATCGCTTATCGTCCATAGTAACACGACTTTTAGATTGAAATTTTGATTCAACGATACATCGTATGCATCAACTCCCGTAGACCATAATTCTTTCAACTCATCAATCAAAGGTCGGAGGAATATATCCAGACTATCATGCGGAAGATTTGGCCCCGAATTCAGAATTATTAGAAACAAGTACTCTTTCTTCATACACATGTCCGGTGGTAAGTTATATGAAGTGATAATCACCGGCCATAATGAATGATTACGAGACATCCCAAATGTATTGAATCCATCAGTACATAAGCCAAAATAAACGTTTCAAGATTCAACAACAAATCTACGATGTAGATATTGAAAATTTTTCCACTCTGCAGCATCAGATGGATGACTCATTTATCCATCTTCTGCTTCATGCTCTCCGTGCCACCTCATTGCCTATGTGTTATCTCGCTTTGATATATTCTTTTAAGTCTATCACCTATAGGTAAATACCACATACGATTGAAAGGTATTCTCGTCTTGTCCTGCTTGGCTTATATCGGGGGAATCGCAAAATTTGCATTATTCCTATTTCTCATCTTCTTTCCAGAAGATCATACAATTGTGAACACACACATTAATTGTATAAAACGGGAGGCCTAAATTTCGCATCAATTTTTCGGTTTCATAATATAAACCCGTTGCCTGATTCTCCTCGGGTAAATATTTTGTAAAAAGCTCCGCCCAAGAATCCATATATTTTTCTGGTAAATTAAAATCAAACCTAATGTTCATGAACCGAGCAACTAAAGATAATTGTGAGTGCTCTTCATGACAACCATCATACAATGGATTTTTCGCAGCTTCTAACATGTTGTAAAAATTTTGTGCTTATTCATTAGACCGTTCTTCTTCATTATTATATTCTTCTTCGTTCTGATTATAGTACTGATATAGATGACTCCAGATTTTTTCGTCTCGGAATAAATTTATTATTTTTGCAATTAATACAAGGACAGAAAAACTTACCTCCGCTACTTTGAGCTATTGGTTGACTACTTGCGAAATTTATGAACTGCTCCATGTCTTGTGAAAATTCTGCCGATATATTTCTTGTTTGATTATCAATCCTTTTGTACATCTAATCTCTCGAATTATTATAATTTCCTCACATGTTTTAAGATTTTTTTCCCTTTGATTCTACCAATGAAAGAATGAGATGGGACATATATATACAATATTTTGCCACTACTTTGCCACTACTTTGCTATTGTTTTGCCAGTACTTTGCGACTACAACAGTGTAGTCGCTTAAATGTCGTTATACCTAACACGCACATGTTTTTTATGTTGGCACATTGCCACAACTTTGTGACTGAAGAGCCACTCCAGAATGTAGTCGTATTTTTAGCGACCAATATGCGACTAACATGTGGTTTTCCACATGTAGTCGCTAATCAGTCGCAAAATAGCGACTGATTAGCGACTAGATAAAACAGTCGCAAAACAGTCGCATTTCAGTCTCTAAATGGTTGCGTATTGCGACCAATATTCGACTATAGGTTTTGGTCAAAATTTTGCGATCACTTTACGACTACTTCTCCGTAGTCGCAAAGTGGTCGCAAAATCGTGGCAAATATGGTCGCAAATTTTGCGACTACGTATGTGGTCGCAAAATGCATTGGTATTTTGGCAATTTTCTTGTAGTGGTGATCGGAGGTGAAAGATCTAATTGTAGAAACCACGCCGGAGATGTTTTTCGGTACCTTTATTGGATGCTGTTGTGGAGGAGGGTCTCCACCCCGAACATAACGGTAAAACCGTGAACCGGGTGAACATATTGGTGTTCTTGTTTATGTTTGAGTCGCGGGTCATGGGTGAATCAGTGTCTTGATTCTCAATAAGTGGTATATGAGCCATGGTCTTGGTGATTCACGGATATGGTGGCGATGCAAACTCGGGTGGAGCATCGTAAGTTCAAGAAAGAAGAAGAAAGATGGAGTCTAGGCGTTGATGATTTGACTTGTCAAGTTGGATCTCCAGAATCAATTATTTATGGTTACAGAGTTTCTGATGTAATGAAAAAGAATGAAAGGTATTCAAGAAGTTGTTCTGGGTAAAGAAATTCTCAAAGTTATCTCGCAATGGACCATGTTAGAAACTTGTATCGAAAGTGTTTCTAACAAGAGGGTTAGACGCGTGTTCTGTTTAAGTTTAAATAGTGGTGCAATTTGGAAACATGTTGTTCTTGCTGGAAGAGAGGATAAGGTTAAGTAATTTTTCGTTTTGAAGATAAGATTGATGGTGTATCAATCTAAATTTATCAGAACATAGGGAAGAGCCCAAGGTAGAAGAAAACAAGATGGGATAAAGATAGTTACATGGTTTCTGAAAATCAAGGTGTCTGCTCTCAATATATGTTCGGCAAGTGGCTAAGAATGATGGACTCAAATGGATAAAACTGAGAAGGGGATCAGTTTTTGGGACACTACGTAATTAGCCACATGATCTGGATTTCTTTTACTCGGGTCATAGAGTTAAAGAAGTAGATAATCAGTTGGTTATATAAACATCAAGAATTGGTGAGCAAGTAACAACTAATCGATACACATATTCATATTGAGAGCGTTGTGAGAAAAAGTTGTTGAAGGGTAATCAGCGCAATATCTCACATATTTGGTTGTGAGTATAAGAGTGATGACTAAGATGTTAACTTAGAAATATTAGATTATTATTATTATTAAAAATTTAAACTAATAATAATTAAAGAAAAAAATTAATGATGATATATTTGGAGTATAAACAAATTACTATTTTGCAGATTGTTAAAGAATATCTAATTAGTTTTGTTCTTATTATTTTTTAATAAAATTGAAATAAACCAAAAAATAAATGGGTAATTCTCTAAAATAAAATTTTTTTAAGTTTTTGTTGCATTATTAGTTTAAATTTTCAATAATAGTACAAATTTAAAATTAAAATGCATTAAAATTTATTAAAATTATATTTTAATAGAAAAAATTAAATCTTAAATTAGAAAAAAAAAACTCAAATATTATATTTTAAGTTTATATGTAATTTATTTAAATTAAACAAGTATTTTATATAATTTATTTAAATTAAAAATTGGAATTTTAGTTTAAAATTGTTAGATTTGTAACAAAAAACTTTAAAATGTGATATTTTAAAGTATTAATCAAAATAAAATTATTCCATTAAAACTTAAATATTTTAGAACCAAAAAATCTGAAGCTTAAAAAAAATTAAAAACCAGAACCGAAACTGAATTATAATTTAATTTTAACTAAAATCTAATTTTTAAAACCTGAAAAGTATAAAACATATTAACCGAAACCCCATTTTCCAATTCAAAAATAATATATATTCCGGTTAGATAAGAATCTTATCTTGCGGCTTGCCCATTTGGCACTTTTGCCATCATTAGTAACAACGTAAAGAGACAGTACCTCGAAATTCTACACTGACAGATGTCACCATTCCATTAGCTTAAAGTTGCTCGTCTCACCAATCAAAAATTAATCTCGAATTTCCAAATTATAGAAAATAATACACATAATTTTATTTTCTTATACTCTCCGGAAAGAAAATGTAAAATCTAAAGTCAAACATAAGGCCGAGTAGTCTCGCTACGTCTCTCAATATTCTCAGAGAAGCCGTCTTCCTTCTGTAATCTCTCGATCGATATTCTTTGCGATTTCAATGTCGAGCCGTTGGTTGAGACCTGAGGTATTTTCATCAATTCACACAGTATTAGATTTCATTGAATCGAGTCGATCATTGATTCTCTTTGGATTACTTTTTTTTTCTTTCTAATTTTATAAATGCTTAGTGTTAGATCTAAGATTGAGCTCAATATGAGAACGTGTTTCGCTGTTTTTCCCTCAGGTGTATCCTTTGTTCGCTGCTACCGGAGTTGCCGTTGGGATCTGTGGGTATTCGTTGATAAGGAACATCACCGGAAATCCCGAAGTCAGGTCTGTATCTCCTTATCCTCCTCCTGAGATTTTGATTGCCCCTTGAAACTTATAAACAAATTTGGCTATCTCAAAACGAAGTCGTTTGTATACGAAATGACCACACTTATCCCAAATTTTATAAACAAGAATCACTTTCTTTGGTGGATCAATCAAAAGGTATAGAATCATTTGGGAATTTGTTTGGGGACAATTACTGTGATTCAAATATTATATCATGTTTCTGGAACCTCTTTGTGTTTGTGATGGGCCTGATGGCAGAAATATGCATTTATAGTGTTTGTATATAAAATATTTGTTTTGAATCGTCCAGAGTATCGAAGGAGAATAGGGCTGCAGGAGTTTTGGATAACTTTGCAGAGGGAGAGAAGTATAAAGAGAATTTTCTGAGGAAGTATGTTCGCAATAAACATCCAGAAATCATGCCTGGAATCAACAAATTCTTCACTGATCCTAAATAGTAAAGCCATTTTCAAGAGCATTGCACTGGTTTGTTTGTATTGTTTATGGAATTGAATCCCTCAGATATGTTCCTTGTGATATAAACCTCATTGGTCAATTCCACATTGTGTTGTATCTTATATCTGTGAGTCTGTGACTTATTGTCCTGTGGCTTATGTTGTCAGAAAATAACTACTTGTAATGAATTGCTGTTTGGAAACATAACTGCAGTGTTGTAATGACAGAATCTCATGTTTGGGAAATTGAATCTCTTACTACTTTCTTTAAACATGGCATGATTTTTTCACAATTGTGTAAAAAGTATCTTAGTCACTTTTTTGTTTCAAACTCATTGTGCCTCTTTCACCGGAAAGGGAATTCGAAAACGCAAAATGTTCTCAAAATCTGGTTTGCGCCAATCTGATCCGGTTTGCGCCAATCTGATCCATATAAATAATCTGTTTGCCTTCTCTTTTTTCTGAAAGATTAAAATAACTAATAAATATATCAAGATAGTGAGACACTAAGTATTAACAATGGTGAAAATTGGAGTTAAAAACTTAGAGGGCCATTAGAGCAAACGGGTGCAATATGCTTCTGCTTCTTCAAACTTCTTATGAGTTTTGAAATGTTGTGGCAAGAAAGACCAAAACCTCAAACATGTTTGGTCCTTTTACTCCTTCAGCCTCCATTCTCTCTAAATCCTTCTCGAAGTAAGATGCAACTCCTTCATTACGTCCAAGCTTTTGGTGAAGCTTTGTTAGCTGATTAAGAGCTCTTCAGTTCGTTTCAGTACAGTTCACAGCTCTTTTGTAACACTTGATGGCTTCTTGAAGCATGTAAACCTGTTCCATTTGATAACATTTAGCCATTATTAGCACCAATGATGTCGTTTGGACAAAAGCTCGTTCCGACAAACGCCAAAACGACAGCGTCTTCATTAAGCCACAACCGGGCCTATGCAAATCAACGAATCCCAAGTCGTCTTCTCCTCAACGGTCTGCAACAGCTACTTCGCAGGAACAAAACAGAGTACCGGCATGTGAAGACAAATCACAGCTGAATACGACGCAGCAGGAAATCAATATCAAGCTGGCAAACCGTTATGCAGCATTGCAGCGTGATGAGGAAAACCCAATCTGATATCGACATCTGTTAGAGCACCTTAGGGTTTTATGTTTTGAGTTCTTGTATAAATTGAAACGCCTGTGCTTAATAATCGATATCAATGAAGAAAGGCTTAAACAATACAAAGTTCTTTTCCCTCTTTTAGTTTCTGAGTTCATGGTACCAGAGCCATGGACAACAGAGCCATGGAAACCTATTCGATTCCTTCTCTAAAAATTACATTCGATTCCTTCTCTAAAAATTACATTCGATTCCTTCTCTAAAAATTACATTCTGTGGAAATCACAGTTTGAAACTTTTCTTTCTGGACAAGGTCTTTTAGGCTTTGTTAATGGTTCATCTCCTCGTCCTTCTGCAACTATTCTCATCCCAGGAATAAATGGAAGCTCCTCTGAAGCTTCAAACCCAGATTTCTTGACATGGTGCAAAGCTGATCAAGTCGTGAAGTCCTGGTTGCTTGGTTTTTTCTCGAAGGACATTTTGAGTGTGGTGGTTGGTTGTCCTACTTCACACGAGGTATGGATTACTCTTGCTAAACATTTCAATAAAATTTCCTCCTCACAATTGTTTGAGCTGCACAGAAAGTTATAGACTGTAACAAAAAATGAGAAGTCTATGGTTGAATATCTCAGAGAGGTGAAGAATATATGTGATCAACTTGCTTCTATATATAGGGAACCCTATACCCGAGAAAATGAAAATATTCACTGCCCTCCATGGTTTAGGCAGAGAATATGAACCCATAAAAACAATTATTCAGGGATCAATGGACACTTTTCCTACGCCAAGCTTTGATGATGTTGCTCCTAGACTCACTGGGTACGATGATAGGCTTCAAAGTTACAATGTTACCTCCGATGTAACTCCACACATGGCCTTCAACACAGTAAGAACAAATCAGTATAACAGTCCACATGTCAACAGAGGAAGAGGAGTTTCATACAGACGTTTTGGCAACAGAGGAAGAGGTCTCTTTTCTACAAGAGGACGAGGTTTTCATCAACAACTTTCGTCCTATCCAAGGTCCTCTGTGTCCTCTGAATCTGATGAGAAGCCAGTTTGTCAAATCTGTGGGAAGTCTGGACATCAAGCACTCCGTTGTTGGCATCGCTTCAATAACAGTTACCAAGATGAAGACCTCCCTACTGCCTTAGCTGCCTTGAGAATAACAGACGTGAGTGATCAATCAGGACAAGAGTGGTACCCTGATACAGGTGCCACAACTCATGTCACAAACACAACTTAACATTTGTCTCAAGTCCAGCCATATCAAGGTAATGATGCAGTACTTGTTGGTGATGGAAATTTTCTTCCCATCACCCATATTGGTTAAGCTGATCTTCCTTCCACATCAGGTAATCTTCCTCTCAGAGATGTCCTTGTTTGCCATGACATTGCCAAATCACTTTTATCTGTCTCAAAGCTTACAACAGACTATCCATGCTTGTTTATTTTTGACTCCGATGGTGTTTGTGTTAAGGACAAAACAACAAACCAGCTGTTGACACTAGGAAGAACTCATAATGGTCTTTATCAGCTACGGGATCATAAGTTGCAGGCTCACTACTCCACACGGCAGACCATGGCAAGTGAAGAAGTGTGGCACTCTCAAGTTCTTCAGAACCTTCTTCAAAAACAAATTATCTCTCGCAATAAAGGCTCATCCAAGATGTGTGAATCATGTCATCTTGGCAAGAGTAGTAGATTACCCTTTGTTTCATCTAGTTTTGTTGCTTCTAGACCCTTAGAGAGGATTCACTGTGATCTCTGGGATCCCTCTCCAATAATTTCAAATCAAAACTTCAAATACTATGTAGTCTTCATTGACAACTTCTCAAGATTTTGTTGGTTTTATCCATTAAAAGCCAAATCGGATTTCTTCAACATCTTCCTAATCTTTCAGAAGCTTGTCGAGAACTTATGTAGTTCTCAAATTGGAACCTTTCAGTGTGATGGGGGAGGAGAATTCTCTAGTAACAAGTTCTTAAATCATTTTCAAAACAAGGGTATACAACAATATGTGTCATGTTCTTACACGCCACAACAAAATGGCTTGGCTGAAAGAAAGCACCGGCATATAACCGAGCTTGGTCTTACAATGTTATTTCAAAGTAAAATGCCTCATAAGTATTGGGTTGAGGCATTCTACACAGCAAACTTCCTAAGTAACTTGCTTCCATCCTCGGTTTTATCAGAACATCGAAGCCCCTATGAACTTCTCTATGGAAAAGCCCCAGAATACACAACCTTAAGAACTTTTGGATGCTCCTGCTTTCCTATCTTGAGAGATTATGCAGCAAATAAATTTGATCCAAGATCTTTACACTGTGTGTTCCTTGGATATAAGAGAAGTACAAGGGCTATAGGTGCCTCTTTCCACCCACAGGAAAAGTCTATATAATCAGGCATGTTTTGTTTGACGAAACATCCTTCCCATTTGCAGATATTTACAGTAACTTTCACCCTACAGCTTCTACGGCTTCACTTGTAGCTTGGCAGAAAAGCTTTATACCTCCTCAATAAACACAAGCTGCCTCTCCGGATATCAGTACAAGCTCATTCTCCACTCCCCTGTCTCCATTAGTTCGGTATCCTTTGATAACAGAAGAACCATCTCCTGAAATTTTGTGTAATGAAGCTCCCGTTTATGACTTCTCTGAACAGCGTGAGATCGACCTTCCTATGGAACTGTCTACTAAGGTAGAAGAGGAATGTACTGAGTGTACGACAGGATCTGATCCTGCTTCTATAGGCAACAACGTTTCTTCTTCTCCCATCACGACAGACATTCCTCCTCCACAACAAACTCATCTGATGGTAACAAGATCCAAAGTTGGTATTGTTAAACCCAATCCTAAATACATTTTCCTTTCCCACAAGATCTCCACACCTGAACCTCCACTGTCAAAGAAGCATTACAACACTCTGGCTGGGCTAAAGCTATGGAAGATGAGATTAAAAACTGTCAAGAAACTAAAACATGTTCACTTGTTCCCTACAAACCAGACATGAATGTTTTGGGTAGTAAATGGGTCTTTCGTACAAAGCTTAAAGCTGATGGAACCTTGGACAAGTTAAAACCTCGCTTGGTGGCCAAATGATTCAATCAAGAAGAGGGGATCAATTATTTAGAAACATACAGTCCTATGGTAAGAACTGCGACAGTTCGAGTTGTCTTACATATTTTGGGCGGGGGTCTACGATGTGATACTCAAGTATGACCCTTACTATTATGCAATGGGAAATCAAGAAACTAGACGTCAAAAATGCATTCTTACATGGGGATCTAACATAAACAGTTTACATGAGACAACCAGCTGGATTTGTTGACAAAACACATCCGCATCATGTCTGTCAACTTCATAAGCAATTATGTGGACTGAAACAGTCCCCTCGAGCTTGGTTCAATCGCTTCAGCAGCTTTCTCTTGGAATTTGGCTTCACTTGCAGCATCTCTGATCCTTCCCTCTTTGTATACAGTCATGGAAAGGATGTTTTGATTCTTCTGCGTTACGTTGACGACATGATCCTCACTGGAAACAATGCCACAATCTTGGCACACTTACTGCAGGAGCTGAATAAACATTTTCGTATGACAGACATGGGTAAATTACATTACTTTTTCGGAATCCAAGTTCATTTTCATGACTCAGGCATCTTCCTATCCCAGCAAAAGTATGCAGAAGATATGTTATTGGCTTCTGGAATGAATAATTGTCAGCCAATGCCAACTCTTTTACCTCTGCAGTTGAACAAGGTCCCTGTTCAAGCTGAACTCTTCTCGGATCCATCGTATTTTCGCAGTATTGCTGGCAAATTGCAATATCTAACCTTAACTAGGCCTAATATTCAATTTGCCATCAATTACGTGTGCCAAAAGATGCACGCTCCAAGTTTCTATGACTTCACAAATTTGAAAAGAATTCTACGGTATGTGAAAGGAACAAGCTCAATGGGACTGTCTTTTCTCAGAAACACGGATTGGACACTTCGAGCTTACAATGACAGTGACTGGGCCAGATGTCCTATCACACGACGATCAACTGGGGGCTTTTGCACGTTTCTTGGTTAGAATATTATCTCATGGTCCTCGAAGAAGCAACCTACCATTTCCAAAAGCTCCACTGAAGCAGAGTACCGTTCACTTTCTGCAACAGCCTCAGAACTTACATGGATAAGTTCCTTGCTTCGTGATCTTGGTGTTTCTGTCCCTGTTACACCGGAATTATACTGCAATAATCTATCCTCTGTTTTCTTGGCAGCAAATCCTGTTTTTCACAGGCGAAGAAAGCACTTCGAAATAGATCAACACTATGTGAGAGAACGAGTGGCACTTGGCTCGCTGGTCGTGAAGCATGTTCCATCTCACCTCCAGTTTGCTGATATTCTAACCAAGTCTCTGCCTTACGATGCCTTCTACAATCTACGATACAAACTTGGAGTTCATGTTCCACCCACTCCGAGTTTGAGAGGGGATATTAGCAGCAACGATGTCGTTTGGACAAAAGCTCATTCCGACAAACGCCAAAACGACATCGTCTTCATTAAGGCACAACCGGGCCTATGCAAATCAACGAAGCCCAAGCCGTCTTCTCCTCAACGGTCTGCAACAGCTACTTCGCAGGAACAAAACAGAGTACCGGCATGTGAAGACAAATCACAGCCGAATACGACACAGCAGGAAAGCAATATCAAGCTGGCAAACCGTTATGAAGCATTGCAGCGTGATGAGGAAAACCCAATCTGATATCGACAACTGTTAGAGCACCTTAGGGTTTTATGTTTTGAGTTCTTGTATAAATTGAAACGTTTATGCTTAATAATCGATATCAATGAATAAAGGCTTAAACAATACAAAGTTCTTTTCCTTCTGCGTTCAGCCATGGCTACCCACAACCAAGAACCGTTTGAAGAAAGAAACTGGATTGTGAGAATAGTGAATTGCATAGAAAGACATCCCCATCATCTCATATGCTGGCCTAACCCGTACCAAACTCGATAATCACATGGATTTATATCAAAACCTCGTCGATATGCATCAACAATGGCAGCTGGAATGTTTTTCCTCTCTACATATTCATGGCTCATACATAAGAGTCCATGCAGATACGTACTTCTTGTTCAGCCTCAAAGCTCTCTGGAAGTACATCTGCTTTCTCATGCTGATCCTTTAGGAAGAAGGAGCCAAAAACGAGTGAATTCAAATACGTTAAGCTTTTAATGTATCTTTCCGATTTTTCCGAATCTCTTTTTGTTTTTGCTTAAATCCCTCATAAATTTCCCCTTATTTCTCAATCCATCGGTTCCGTCAGTTCTGCCGCCGGAAAGATCGAAACTGCCGCTTTCTTCATCTTCTTCCATGCCGGAAGCTTCTTCTTTCTTCTTACACCATTCCTACAGAAGCATAAATCTTTGACACTTCTTTGCACCAAGTCACTGGATTTTTTAATACCAATCCCATCTCGTTGACTTTGTTCTGATGATAAGTTATAGTGTTTCCTTCTTCCTCTCAGTTTCTTAGCTTTATACAATCGTTATGGAATTTAAATGATTGGGCTTGAGGATGCTGCCTCGAAATTAGGTATTTCCCTTGCTCAGTTTTCGATTTTTTCTTCTTTTTCTTCTTCTAATTTCATCTCTGCTTAAATCTTAATCTGTTGATTTGGGTTCTGGGTTTTTTCACTTCAAGAGTTGAGAGACGGAGAATCTATGATATTATTAACGTACTGGAGAGTGTTGGGGTGGGATTTGTTTCCTAACCACTGCTTTCGTTTTCTTAAATCTGTTCTGTTCTATTTGCTACAAATGAGTCTGCTCAAATTTAGGTTTTAACAAGAAAAGCAAAAAATCAATATACGTGGAAAGGATTTTCAGCAATCCCAGGAGCGTTGAAAGAGCTACAAGTGAACTTTTTTTTGTTGCTTGCTTGCTTGTTTGTTTTTAAATTCAATCGCATTTTTAATTTGCATATTTTCATAGGAAGTGTTTCTTATGTAGGATGGGGGGAGGGGGTTAAGGATACGTTTCACCGTTTTTATATCAACAAGAACGTTAAAGTAAGTGATTTGGATTTATGTTGTACTTACGTCTTTAGTTTGCTGTCTTCATGTATCTCATAAGATGATGAAGATGATGAGGATGATAATGATGATGAGGATGATGATGATGATGAGGATTATGATGATGATGAGGATGATGATGATGAGGAAGATGATGATGAGGATCATGATGACGATGATGATCATGATGATGAAGAGGATAATGATGATGAAGATGATGAGGTGAAGATGATAAGGATAATGATGAGGAGGAAAAGTCTTCTCAGCTCCATTCTAGTAGCCAAACTGATAGCTCTAAACCTGGATCTTTTCAACATTTTTCAGATTCTTCTAAGATAGGTATTGTTTCTTATGTGCAGAAAGTTTTGTATTGAGGCTTAGTTCCATTTACAAGTAGATTGACTGATGTATAAAGTTTTAGATTAGAATGAATCCTCGTTTCAAATATATAAAAGTGGCGTTGGACTTTCTTGCCAAAGATCAGATAAGATTTTGTGAGATATAACACCGATTCCCTGATATTTGGTTGGTTGATTGTGAATGTGACAGATAATCGATGAGAGAAATCTTTAAGACTGTTTATTCAAAACTTTATCAAATTCTTTGTTTGCTTTGAAGTAAGTTGAGAAGTTAAAGATTCTTTATTATTACAGACCCACCAAGTTACTAAAGATGTGTTCTCAACTGTTTAGGATAGATCATTACCCTTGAGGAGGCTGCAAAATTATTGCTCGGAGATGCCCACGATACATTAATAATGAGAAGTAATTATCTTCATCCTGTGACTTTTGGACATTTTCTTTATGTTGCATACTTTCTCACTTGTGAAAAATTGATAAATGATGTGTTTGTTGACACTTGACACATTGATCACCTTTCTGCAGCAAAAGTGATGCGACTTTATGATATTGCTAATAATCTTGTTTGTTTGTTCTCCACCGACAATTGCGGCTATCGTCAATGTTGCGATTGCAGCTGCGGTCAATGCTGCAACAGCGACTGCGGTTATAGTTGCGGTAAATGATGCAGCTACAGCTGCGGCTGCAGTATATGTTGTTTATTTGTTTGCCGCCGATAGTTGTAGTTGCGGTTAATCGTAGACTTTTAGTCGTACCGTTATTTTAATCAACGGTCAAAAAAATTACAACGTAAAACAAAACGTATGACAGTTGCGATTGACCGTATGTAACTATGGCAATAAACGAACAAAAATCTACCGCAGCAGCAACTGACAAAGGAACATTACTAATGTCTTTTCCTCAATGAATCTCATTGAGAAGGTAAAGCTGAACCTAATATAGCTGCAGCATTTACGAACCATATATGATAGTTTTCTTTTCCGGTGACAGACTCACACCTTAGATTCTCGTTAACCAGCTTTCAAATGGTTAGGATACAATGGTGAGCATACTTTCACACCGAACACCAATTTGTTGCAAGATGAATCAAGAAAAAGAGTTTTTGGAACTGATCTTACAAAAGTCAATGTCAAGAGATCTGCAAGCCATGAAAATACTAAAAGCTAAAGATGAAAAGTCAGGCGATGTCAGAGAGTTTGTATAGCAAAAGCCTTTATACTCATGAATCAAGACATGAATACCAGTTTGGTCCTTTTGCTTGGAAGGCATGGTACAACGAAGTTACCCAGAAGAATCCATTACCAAATACATCATAACACTCCTTCTTTGCTTACCATTGAACATCATCATTAGTACAGAGCTCCAAGAGTCACTGGCATATTGGCGTCATTTGCCACTTGAATTGCCTCATCTTCGGTGGAGAATGTATTGACACATAGAATAGGACCACAGACTTCCCTCTGTCCAAATTCTTCGTTGAAGTTGTCACATTTGAAAATACCTACAATGTGATCATCTGAGGAACAGCTTCAATATGCTTATTCTTTTCATGGAAAATTAAATTCCCTAATTGAATAGAATCTAAGTATATCAAATCATAGGATTAAAAAATCATTCAAAAATCAAACAAAGTCACCCCAAATTTCCACAGAACCATAAAAAAGAACACACGAATCCATATCCAAAGATCGTTAAGAACAAAGCACGAATCCAATTAAAACATGAAGAAGAACACAAACACTATGTAAAATGGATGAATCAATTCTTGGTGGTGGTTTTGTTATACTTGTCTTTGACCCAATTAATACCCAACGACGTTCCTATCTTCACTTTCTTCAACCCCGAAGTCGCCGCCGCTTTCGTCTTCCCCAATCCAGCCTCCACTTTCTCTTTGTACTTCGACGATGTGCCGCCGCCGCCACTATCCGTCGTTTTTCTCGACGATTGATTGCTGTCCCACTGATCGGCCCAAGAATTTCTCTCCATATTGTATGACTGAGAGAAAGATTTGATTTGGTGAGAAAATGTATTTATTTAATTAAAGTAATAACAAAACCCAAGCATTTATAGGGTTCATTAGAAGATTACTTCTTCGCCTATATCTTTTAATTAAAGGAATTAATTTATAGAAATTATTTGACAAAATAAAAGCTATAATATTTTTGATTGACCACGTTTCTGTATACTAAAATGATAATTGAGCTTAATATATTTTGTTATGTTGATTTTTAGTTGCGTGTATGCATAATGATATTTACTAATTCTTATTACGAAATCAAATCTTATTTAATGCAATTTCTTTGTGCTTATCTTTTGATTTTGACCACTAGGATAATATATATGCTATGTACAAAATACTGAATTTTCAAAATATATATAAATATAAAAAATTAGTAGTTTAATTTTTATTTTTAATATACGATATTAAAAAATAATAAATAGAGAATATAATTCATATTTTTATAATTTAAATTTTGTAATATTAAATGATTAAAATAATTTCCAATTTTTTAAATAGTAATTTTAGTATGAGAATATTGAATTTTCGAATATATATAAATATTTAATATATTTATATAATTTATATATTTTAGTTAGCCATAATTATACGAAACAAATAGTAAATGAAAGTTTTGCATTTCAAATTTTAGATTTATGATATAATTTGACTGTTTGGAAACTCATGTACTATTAAACTAAATAATTATGTTAACTAATTAGAATGCTTATCTAATATAATAATTAATTTAAATTTTTGATTTAAATTAAATAGTAAAATTGTTAAGAGTAAATATGGTGATTACACATCAGCAAATTTTACTTCTAATGCTTCTCATTTAATATATGTAAGATAAGATTAAACTATTTAAAATGTACTATTTTAGAATGTACTATTTTAGATAATTGCCTTTACAAATAACAATTAGATTTATACCCACATCCTGAATGGAAAAAAATATTTGCAAATTATATAATATTGTTTATTGGTATATATAAATTAAATATTTATATAATTTTAACTTTTATTTTAATAGTAATTTTTGTATATGTAAATTAAGAAAACAAAATATTTTTTTTACGAATCCAATAGTATTTTTTGTTATTTTAATAAAATATATTAATTTTTAACTAAATTAATAATAATGACATATATTATAATTTTCTACTAACTTAAATATATTTATATATTTATTTGAAACTCACTATGGTGATGACACATCAATATGTCATCTCTGTTAATAACACGTCAAGATAATATTTTTAAAAAAAAATTAAAATAATATATTAAAGTTGTGTAACTATGTTTTTCAAATAATATGTTAGAGTTGTGTAACTGCAAAAAAAAAAATGTAAACACGATTTTTGAGATGTCTCATTTTAAATTGATGAACAACTATATTAACTATTTTCTTTCATTTCATAAAAATTCTTAAAAGTACAACAGAACTTGGAAAAAGATAGTTTATCATTAAAAAGAGTATTACCAATTGGGAGGAGGTAGAGAAACGAAGACACCACCAAATTCGCATTAATTTCCTCCAACAAGTAAATTTATAGGGTCACAGAATGTACCAAACGGAAGCACTTGGGCCAATAACAACTTTAATTCTACATCTATATATATAACAATATACATGAATTAATTGATATAATAAAAAAATACATATATCTAATAGACGTAAAATATGCAAATAGATATTTTGAATAGCTAAGTATTTATTTTTGTTTTTACTAAAGACAAAACCGTAGATATGCAAAAACCTCATTTGGTGGTGTGGATACGAAGCTTTTGGTATCTATTTCAACATACATAATATAAACACAATCTAATCGTCATTGTCGTTATTCGCTTTTGGGTATATAATCATTTTTCTTAATTATTTTATAAACAGCATTGCAAAAGTTAATATGAGATATCATTTTCAGTATATAAGAATATGAAAACATTGATCATTTTAGTGATTAATTACGAAGAAAGTGCATTTATGAGTCTTTCTTTATCAAATTTGACTATCTCTCCAAAATGCATAATATTTTTAAAAAAGAATATTTTTTATTTTGTTAAATCAAATAAACTAAAATTAAAATAAATAAAAAATTATAAATTGTTATGTGAAAATATTTATAATTATTTTTGTTCTGATTTTTTCATGGACAACTGACAAACAATAGCACTATTTTAAGTTTTTGTTCCAAAAATAAAATTATTAGTTTAAATTTCTAATAATAGAATAAATTTAATATTAAAATATATTAAAAATTCATTTTAATAGAAAAAATTAAACTATAAATTAGAAAAAAATGAATCCAAATATAATATTTTAAATTTATTTATAATTTATTTATAATAAATAAATATTTTTATATAATTATTTATGCTATTTTAAAAATTTTAATTTTAAAGTGTTATATTTGAAATAAAAATTTTAAAATGTGTTATTTTAAAATATTATTCTCTTTTTATTTGTTAGATGAACCGGACCAAAGTCAATTTCTCAATCGATCTATTCTAAAAAAATGTCGTGAGATTTGTAGTTTGGTAGTTATGTTTTTTATAACAAAAAATATATTATAAATAGTAAAAGTTTATAATAACTATGATAAAATTGCTCTGGTAATTCATATTTAAATTTAAAAGTAAAGAAAAAAACTTAAAGTGTAGAAATCAAAGCTTTAGAAATTGAAAATGATGTTTTATTAACTCAACAATGATGACTTTAAATAGCCTTACAATTGATTCAAAGAACAAACAGAAAATAACTCGAAAATAGGAACTGATTCAACAAAATAAATTTTATAAATCTAAAACTTATTTTACTGTAGAATGACACATCAAACTTACGACTAAAGACTTATTCAAAACCAACATACCCTCTTTTAAGCTAATTCATCTAAATTCAATTTACTTCAGAAATTTTAATCACTCTAAGTAAGGCACGCAAGTTTTCGAACTGCTCTTGCTTCAATCGTTTTGTAAAAATGTCCGCAACTTAATTATCTGTTGAACAATATTCAAGGTTTATAATTTCACCACTCTGTAGATCTTTGAGATAATGAAACTTCACTTTAATGTGTTTATTTTTTTATAATGAAAAACTAGATGTTTTGACAATTATATGGTGGGGTTTGTTGGAACAATTTTATAGAATAAATGCATCTTCAAGTTGTATAACATGGTTCAAATTGATTGAAAAGATTGTGAATGAGAAATGAGTTATTAAGATCATATAAAAATCATAAATTTATTGGCTAAATTAATGAAAAGGAAAGAAAGTTACATTTTGGAAACTTGTGGAGAAATCTTTTAATATATAAAGGAAAGAGTTCATGTACTAAATTAAAAGAGTTCAAAAAAAATAAACCAAGCCATGCGAGCGCCTAGGTTCGGGTTTTGGGTCTTGGTGAAAGGCCACAGGCCCAATAATGTTCTTTTTTGGTTGAATTTTAGTTAAAGTTTTAGTACAAAACCAAGTCAAAACCCAAAAACCGTCTTCACCTTTTTCTCTTCAACTTCCCACAGTTTAGGATTGCAAGACTGTTCCCTAAAGGCTATAAAAACAAGCCTTGGTGCTTCATTAACGCTTTTTAGCCTTTCGGTCTCTTCTCACATTTTTGTCTCACACGAAATCAGTTCGGCGATCCCTGTTCTCATTCTTCTTCATTGTAAGTCTCGAGAATATATATATATATATATAGTAGTTTCTTGTTTGCAGATTATATAATCGGGTGTTACGATTATAATCTCATCGTGGTTGTACCGTAGAATTTATAATCTCATCAAACCGCCATAGTAAATGAGATTTAATAAATTAAGAAAAGAAATCAAATCTCGTCTCTTCAAATTCGTATTTTTTGTGATTTGGTTTTAATCGTTTTTGATCCGTTTATCGTTTTTATATTGCGATTTGTATATCCGATTTTTCGTGTTTTAATAGAACTGCTGTCATAATTAATTACAATTGCATTTTTTTTTCAAATCCAATCTTTTTAATACTTTTCTGAGTCAAACATATTGACAAGCACAAAATGATGCAGCTATACAGTGGAAAGTGCAACAACTGCCTATTTTTGATGTCCAAAAAATCGCCCCAGATGCTATTAAGAATACAAAACCTGACGTGCTACTCCGACCATCCAAATTACCAGCATAGTCGCTGTCCATGAATGTTGTAAGTTTTAGATTGTTGCTTTCACTTCGCTTGTAAAAAATTCAAAACTCAATTGTACCTTTTAGATATCTTAAAATCCTTTTTGCAACGAGCCAATTAGACATCTTTGGATTATCCATAAACCTATTTATTAAACATACTCCATACACCAAATCAAGCCCGGTTATAGTCATCTACATGAGGCTTCCAACCAACTGCTTGAACATGGTTTCATCAATTTTTTCACCACTTTCATCACTATGTAACTTCGTTCCTACCACGATGGGATTTTTCACAACATTGCTTTCCTCCATTCCAAAACTTGCTAAAATCTCCTAAACATATCTTCTCTGACAAATGAAGATTCTTTCTTGACTTTGCTTAACTTCTACCCCAAGAAAATGTTTCATTTTTCCCAAATCCGACATCTCAAATTCCAACATCATTAAGTTCTTAAACTCATCACACATAGCTTTATCATTTCTAATAAATATTAAATCATCAACATATAAGCTCACAATTAAAATTGTACCTCTTTTTGTCTTGGTAAACAATGTGTGTTCACTAGGACATCTTTTGAAGTTTTTCTTCAGAAATAAGTTTCAATTCTGCTATGCCAAGTTCGTGGTGCCTGCTTGAGCCTGTATAAAGCTTTCCTCAGTTTATAAAATATTTCTTCTTCACCTTTTCTTATGAATCTTTATGGTTGTTTCACATTCACGCTCTCCTTGAGTTCTCCACATAAAAAAGCGTTTTTCACATCTAACTCAAAGATCTCCCAATTTGATTGGGATGTTATGGCGACTATGGTTTGAATGGAATCAAACCTTGCAGCTGGAGCAAAAACTTCGGTACAATCCATACCATAATATTGGGCATAACTTTATGTGCCAAACCTTGCTTTGTGGTTATCAACTTCTTCATCTTCTTTCATATTGGTTTTATATACCCACTTTACTCTAATCGGTGTAAAACCTTCAAGAAATATAGTTAGTTCCCAAGTATTATTTGAGAAAATGAAGAAGAAGAAGTGTTTCTGAATAATACGTTTTTACTTGCTTGAATTTTCTTACAACTTCTTACTCTATTTATACAAAAAGAAAACAAAAGAAATTTAAACTGAAAACAATTAAAGTCGACATGGGCATGTTTTGTCTTCATCTTGAGTTTGAAGTGATTCAAACCTATTTTGCAGAAAAGGCTGTCGCGTGCCCAGTCTGCTTCCGTCCTTCTTGTCTCCTCTGCTCATGATCTCTGTTTTGCAGAGATGTGGTACGGTTTCTGTCAAGAGGAAGCAGGTAGCCGTTGGGTTGATTTGGTTTGACTTTGATGTGGGCTTTATTTTTTGACTGGGCTTAGCATTAGGATCCAACAAATGAGGTGAATAACCAGCTTGAATGTTGTCGCCGAGAAGCTCTGTTTTATTTGAAGAAAACAGAGCATGAGGAGAGGCAGCTCGTGAAGAGGGAGGTAATGTAATATCCCCCCTCAAACTGGTGGTGGGAGGAAACCCAACACCCAGTTTGTTGCGCAGCATTACAAAGGATCCCCGTGGTAAAGACTTTGTGAATATATCGGCTAATTGCAAGGAAGCAGGAACATGATGCGTTTCGATAACACCGAGTGCAACTCGTTCCCGAATATAGTGATAATCTATCTCAAAGTGCTTCGACCTGTTATGAAACGCAGGATTTGTCGTAAGATGAACCGCCGATAAATTATCACAATGTAGTTTTGCTGGCTTAGCTTGAGGAATTCCCAAATCCCGTAGAATAGAAGTTATCCATGTTAATTCAGCAGCTGTGTCTGCAAGAGCCCGATATTCTGCTTCGGTTGAAGAGCGGGACACTGATTTCTGACGTTTGGCAGACCATGATACTATACTTGATCCAAGAAATGTGCAGAATCCAGTGGTAGACCGGCGTGTGTCCTTGCATCCAGCCCAATCACTGTCACTGTAGGCAAGGAGAGAGAGGTCTTTGGTTCGTGTAAGATTGATGCCAAAAGATGTTGTGCCTCTGAGATATCGCAGAATCCGTTTTAACAGAGTGAAGTCAGAGGTTGATGGATTGTGCATCCTCTGACATACAAAATTTACAGCAAACTGTAAGTCCGGTCTCGTGAGTGTTAAGTACTGCAATTTTCCAGCAATGCTTCTGAAATATGTTGGATCATAGAATGGCTCGGTAGTGGTGAGATTATTGTCTATCCGTGATGGTAATGGTGTAGACATTGGTTTACATGAAGTCATATTTGATTGTTGAAGAATCTCCTCTGCATATTTGGACTGCGTTAAAAATAACCCATCTCTGACCTCTTGAACTTGAATGCCGAGAAAGTAATGTAAGCTGCCCAAATCTGTCATCATAAACTCTTTTCCTAGAGTAGTAATTAAGGAATCCAAGAATGCCCGATTGTTTCCAGTAAGCACAATATCATCCACATAGAGAAGAAGGACCAACATTTTTCCATCGTGATGATAAACAAATAGAGATGGATCGGCTTTACTGCAGACAAATCCAAACTCAAGAAGAAAGGTGCTAAACCGATTAAACCACGCTCGAGGTGCCTGCTTAAGACCATATATTGCTTTTTGAAGTTTCCATACATGTGAGGGATGATGGGGATCTTCAAATCCGGGTGGTTGAACCATAAAAACATCTTCTTTGAGCTCACCATGAAGAAATGCATTTTTAACGTCAAGCTGTGTGATTTTCCAATCTTTTGCAATAGCAACATCCAAAACAATGCGAATAGTTGCTGTACGAACAACCGGACTGAAGGTCTCTAGATAATCCACACCTTCTTCTTGATCATATCCCTTGGCTACAAGACGAGCCTTTAGCTTATTGAGGGAGCCATCTGCATTCAGCTTAGTTCTAAAGACCCATTTGCTGCCAAGAATATTTGAGGCTGCTTCACGTGGAACCAAGCTGTAAGTATTTGTGAGTTGCATGGAGTGCAATTCATCTTTCATTGCATCAGTCCATCCTTGGTGCTTGAGAGCTGAAATCAAAGTTTTTGGTTCAACAGGGATATTGGTATGTGCCATCATAACATACCTTGGATTAGCCTTTCGAATTCCAAGTTTTCCTCTTGTCACCATTGGGTGATTATTATGTTGTTCCAAACCAGAATGCTCAGCTGTATCTTGTTGCATTGGTGAGTTTGTAACTCCATACCCATGTTCCTCTCTTGATATTTCAAGGTCCATTGGTGAGCTTGATTGTTCACCTGCTTCATGAAAAACATGATCCTCATTAATACATTCAGCTGCTAAGGAATTTGAAGCTCTTACTGATTGAGAAATCACAGGCAAAGAGACAGCTGTTGTTGAATGAGGTGATGATGACATCTTGCGTTTAAACTGACTTTGCCAAGCCTGAAGTATCGCCGAGTTATAGGAGGGAACCAGATGGTGATACTTGTCTAGAAACGGCAAACATTGTTCATCAAATACTACATGCCGGCTTATATAGACACGTCCAGTGGGAGGATAAATGCATCTATATCCTTTATAGTTTGCATTATATCCTATAAAGACACACTTCAAAGATCTTGGCTCAAACTTATGAGAGGTATAAGGCCTTAAGCAGGGGAAACACGCACTGCCAAATACTCTAAGTGAAGCGTAATCAGGTTTTGAGCCGAGCAACTTCTCATATGGCGATGATAGCTTAATTACCGGAGATGGAAGCACATTAATCAAGAAGTTTGCAGTGAAGAACGCTTCAACCCAATAGATAAGTGGAACATGGCTGTGAAACAACATTGAAAGACTTAGCTCAATGAGATGCCTATGCTTCCTTTCGGCTAATCCATTTTGTTCAGAAGTATAGGGACATGAAAGTTGATGTTTTATACCACAATTCGACAAATGAGATGTGAATTTTTTGCTTATAAACTCTCCTCCTCCATCACTTTGAAAAACCTTTATTCTCTTGGTGAATTGTGTTTCAACTAGTCTTTGAAATTGCAGAAATATGTCATAGAAATCTGACTTGAGACGTAGTGGGTAAAACCAACTGAACCTTGAGAAGTTGTCCACAAAAATAACATAATACTTGAACCCTTGTACAGACGCAATTGGAGAAGGCCCCCACAAATCACAATGGATCTTTTCAAGTGGTTCATTAGACTTAGAAGACGAAACAGAAAAAGACAGACTCAAACTCTTCCCCATCTGGCAAGGTTCACAAATGGGTTGATTGGTGCTCTTATTAATCATGATTGCCTTGCTATTGTGAAGGTGTTGGAGGACTTGTTGATTTGCATGCCCAAGACGAAGATGCCAAATGTTGTTGTTCGTAGCCTTTTGTCGATTTGAGTAGAAAGCAACAAAGTTTTCATCCTCCAACACATATAAACCATTACGTCTTGGTCCCTTGGTTAGAACTTTCTGCGTTGCTAAGTCCACTATGCATACGTTTGATGCATCAAAAAATATACCACAAGGATAATCTTCACACAATTTAGATACTGATAATAAAGATTTCTGAATGGATGGACAAACCAACACATCTTTTAATAACAACTGACCTGAAGATGAAGGCAAGACAGTTGAGCCCACATGTGTGATTGGAAGAAGAGACCCATTTCCAACCATGACATTTTCTGAACCATTATATGGTTTTACCTCATGAAGATGTGCTGGAGAGTCTACGACATGGGCTGAGGCACCTGAATCTGGGTACCACTCCCTTCCAGAACCATCAGAAGCTTGCATCAAAGCTGTCAAAGCTTGAGGAGTATCATCACTTTGGTAAGAGTTATCAAAGCGATTCCAACATTTTAACGCAGTATGTCCCATTCTTCCACATATTTGGCATAGAGGGCGTTGGAAGGAAGAGTTAGAAGAGCCATTTGTTTGAGAAACTTGCTGATAAAAGCCTCTTCCTCTTGATGAATATCCTCCACGACCTCGAGGTCCTCCAAATCTGTTATATCCTCTTCCACGGTTAGTGTTGCTGGGATTTGAGTAGGTTTGTTGTTCAGTGTGAAATGCCATGTGAGGAGTGACATTGGAGGCAGCTTCTCTGGACTGAAGACGCTTGCCAAAGTTCCCAACTGTAGAGACAGCATCATTAAAGGTTGGTGTTGGATAACGAGACAAGGAATCTTCAACAACCGTCACTATGGGATCATATTCCTTCTCTAAACCATTGAGAAAGGTGAAGATCTTCATGGAATCATCAACTGGCTGACCTATGGAGCTCAGCTGGTCACATATGGCTCGAAAGGCATGACAATACTCAGCAAATGTCTTCCCGGTTTTTGATATACTTTGTAGATTTCGTCGTAACTCAAAGACACGAGCAGCAGAACTTTTGTTGAAGTTTTCTGCAAGTGCAATCCATATCTCTTGTGAAGAAGAAAGACCAAACACATATCCAAGTACCTCTTCACTAAGAGTGCCCAAAAGCCAGGAGCGCACGAGCTGATCAGTGCAGTACCATTCTTAGTATAGAGGGTTGGTGATAAATTCATTATTGTCAACTGTTATTGTTGGTGGAGGTCTCTGTTGGCTGCCATTGACGAATCCCAGTAACTTCTGGCTGCTTAAAAGAGATTCAAATAGGGTTTTCCACATTAAATAGTTGCGATCGTTCAGCTTAAGTGTCACTGAACTTGCAACATGAATATTGGACGGGAAGGGGTAAATATCTGGATTTCCCTCCATTGTAGAGCCTGTGAGGGCTTACTACAGCTCTGATACCATGAGAAAATGAAGAAGAAGAAGTGTTTCTGAATAATACGTTTTTACTTGCTTGAATTTTCTTACAACTTCTTACTCTATTTATACAAAAAGAAAACAAAAGAAATTTAAACTGAAAACAATTAAAGTCGACATGGGCATGTTTTGTCTTCATCTTGAGTTTGAAGTGATTCAAACCTATTTTGCAGAAAAGGCTGTCGCGTGCCCAGTCTGCTTCCATCTTTCTTGTCTCCTCTGCTCATGATCTCTGTTTTGCAGAGATGTGGTACGGTTTCTGTCAAGAGGAAGCAGGTAGCCGTTGGGTTGATTTGGTTTAACTTTGATGTGGGCTTTATTTTTTAACTGGGCTTAGCATTAGGATCCAACAAATGAGGTGAATAACCAGCTTGAATGTTGTCGTCGAGAAGCTCTGTTTTATTTGAAGAAAACAGAGCATGAGGAGAGGCAGCTCGTGACGAGGGAGGTAATGTAATATTATTCTTCATAGTTGATTCAATCTCACGCTCGATTGCTTCACGCTAAATTTTATTTTTCACTGCTTCATCGAACCAAATAGGATCACTTTTTGTCATCATCATCATTAGCATGATTGCAGAAAAGTTTTCTTCTACATCTTCTCCTTTTCCTATTTCATAGTCAGCCATCTATCCCGGTATCCTCTCACGTGTTCCCTGTTGGAACTTGGTTTTATGGAAGTGGCTGTCGATCACTTTCCGATGAGTTTTCTAACGAAAACGTTAAAACCAAAGTTCGTTTGAATGAGAAATGAGTATCTAAAATGAGTTGTTTGATTATCATAAAATGAACAAATGTAATTTGTCCCACATTAGAAGTTAGAGGTGAAATCTCTCTTGTATATCAAGCGGAGAATTAATAACAAAACTCAAAACTTTGGATACACTTTAGTGTATTAGTGGAAGGAGATAACCGAACTCCAGTTTTGAGTTTTTCGGAATTTAGCAAATGAACCAATGGTCGGTATAATTTTTATTGTGGTTTGGTTTAAACCTCATTTGTTATTGGTTGACTAAGTCAACTAATGAATATCTTTTTAATTGAGTTAAGTTACAATTACAACCAAATTAATTTGGTTTATTGTTTTATAATATTTGTAACATAAAAATCATAATAATTTTTAGTGGAAGATAATTCTCATTAAAAATGGAATAATTTTTTTATAAATTCATATGGGAATCATTAAAAAATAAAAGGATAAAAAAAGAAACATTTGGTTTTCTCATTCTAATAGTGTAAAAAATATATATAAAAATCCTTCACATGTTGAGTTTGGGAGTACAACATAGAAACGTGTTCGTTAGGTTTTGTTTTTGGGTTGTGCAACACAGAATAGTTGCAGTTGTATCATGTGATTCGGAACATCATGCAACCGTCATACTACGGGGCGTTTTCAGAATTAAGGAAAGAGTATCTCACCTCTGTAAATCATGTCTTTCCAAAATTCTTGTATCGGTATTTTTACATTTTATTATATGTAATTTATTCATAATTATCAGTTGCGCACATTATAAAAAATCGCGTTCTTACATTCTCTTTCTTTGTCTAACTGCTGCTTCTACCGCTTGAATTTTCGTTTGATGCATTGGGACTTGTCTCAACTATCTCTTCAAATTTCTTCTAAGTATTCTGCTTCTCTTGTTCGTCTCCACATTCCAGTGTTACTTCCTCCGCTTCTGCAACAACTTGATCCCAATCCCAGCTTTTGCCTAACGTCTTGCATATCACAATTTTCTTTGTCACTAGATCATATAACCTCTATGCTTTTGACTCCTCACTAACTCCTAAAAAATGCATTTCTTGCTTTAATCATCTAATTTTCTTCATTTATGATACGGTATGTGCACATATCCTATGCACCCGAAGACACAAAAGTATTCCACCACAAGTTTCACACTGCTCCAAGATTCTTTGGGTGTCATTTCTTTTACTGCCATTGTTGGATATCGATTTTGAATGTGTACACTCCACTTAGTACGTAGATTCAGACCAAAACCCTTTAGGAACTTGTTTCTCACTCAGCATTGATCAGATTGCGTTCATGATTGTCCTATTTTTTTTCTCTCAGTAATTTTATTTTATCATGGTGTGAACTGCCGCGTGATGCCGTGGGATCTACAAAATTCTTCAAACTCGTTAAAGGTGAATTCTCCAACTCGATCTTTCCTCAAGCAAGTTATAAAAGCACCAATCTCCTTGTTGGTAAAAGGCCCAATTCTTCCAAGTTCTTTTGGGTCAGGAGAAAACCCAAAGGCAGGTAAACCCTAATGAGGATTTAACAAGTATAAATACATCACAAAATTAGGTTTTCATTCAGCACCACCAAGAAAAACACCCAGAGAGCTCTAAGAGAGAGAATTCATGAGAGGAGAGAGAGAGGAGAGAGAGAAGAGAGAGATTTACAACAGGTTTAGTTGTATTGTAATTATTCTAAGTCTATTTTTCTCTAAAGTTGCTTCATTGTAAAATGGTTCATCAGATTTATAGTGAAGTTTGTAGGAGACAGATCCTACCCGAGAGGTACCTTAAGTGGGAACTCGGTAATCAAATTTTGTATCTTTATTTCTAAGCAATCCAAAACCAACACCAAAGGCAATCAGAAAGGATCCTAAAATCCTAACAAGTGGTATCAAAGCTTCCAGGTTTATTGCAAAGGGTGTGTTGGGAAACAAGGATTTTGGAGTTGCTGAGAAATTCAGAAGCACAATAGATTTAAAGACACAATGATGAGTTCATGGATTGAGGTTGACAGGTTTGATGGGACATGAGACTTTTCTCTATGGAAAGTGAGAATGATGGCTCACTTTGGGGTTTTAGGGTTGAAAGATATCCTAACAGATGAAAAGCTACTCAAGGATCCAATGGTTACAAAAAGTAAATCTGGTGAAGAGGCAAAATGAGGCATAGAAGGTAGCTCACAGATTGATCCGGTAAAGTTTGAAAAATCAGAAAAGGCTAAGGATCTGATTATTTTGAACGTGGGGAATCAGGTGCTCAGGAAAATCTCTAAGTATGAGACAGCGACAGCCATGTGGTCTACCCTAAACAAGTTATACATGGAGACATCTCTTCCAAATCGGATCTACCTACAGTTGAGGTTCTACACTTTCAAGATGGATGACTCCAAAAATATTGATACCAATGTAGACAACTTTCTAAGGCTCGTGACAGATCTCAATAACATAGGAGTTGACATTTCAGAAGAGGTACAAGTAATTCTACTTCTAAGTTCTTTGTCTAATAGGTATGATCAACTCAAAGAAACCCTAAAGTATGGGAGAGATACTTTAAAGTTGAACGAGGTCACAACAGCAGCTAAGTCTACGGAAAGGGAGCTAATCGAAAGTGGAAAAGTAACAAACTCTCAGGATGTAGGTTTGTATGTGGAATCAAGGGGTAGGTCGAACAACCGGTTTGATAATGACAACTCATGGGGAGGCCGATCGAATAGCAGAGGTAAGTCAAGACAACAATCTGGTAACAACAACAAAAGATGTTTCATTTGTGGAGATGAAGGGCATTGGAAAAGAGATTGTCCTCGGAGAAAGAAACGTGCAGAATCTGCTAACATAGCAGAGCCTATTCAGCCAGTGGTCTTAACAGCCAGTACTGAAGACACAAGGGAATGGGTAATGGATTTAAGGAGTTCCTACCACATCACACAGAACAAAGATGTTTTGTTTGATTTCAAAGAAATCAATGGAGGTAAAGTTCTGATGGCTAATAATACTCATAACAACATCAAAGGAACATGGAGTATTAGAATTCAGAACTCAGATGGCTCTATGGTGATACTTAAGGATGTGAAATACATGCCAGAGGTGAGTAGGAATTTGATTTCATTTGGGTTGTTGGAAAAATCAGGTTGTTGTTATCAAAGAGGTGATTTGGGACTACAGTTTTATAAAGACAGCAAGAAGGTAATATCTGGTAAACTCAACAACGGATTGTATTATCTTCAAGGTAGAGTTTGCAGAGCAGGAATCAGGTCAGGAACAAAGAAGCTGAGTAAGGAGATAACTACACACAAGGTCAAATTAGTGGATAGACAATCAAAGAAAGTGACTTTTAGTGAGAATCTAATTCAAAGACCTACACTGAATGGTTTTAAGGCAGGTTTACCGTTCAAGGTGGAGACTTTTCTGATGAAATCTCCAAAGAAATTGTAGTAGAGCAGAATAAGGTAGATGCTGATGCTAAAACTCATAAGGAAAATATTTCACAAGGATTATAGAAATCAGGAGTGGAAAAGGGAGTTTGAGCATGGATGCCAAGTTAAACTTTCTGTATAAAGCTTTGCAGATATTATGAACTGACAGGTTCTACAATATTGTTGCTAAAGGCGGTGTAATTCTAACTAAGATTCAGCTAAGCAAAGTTCCAAAAACCCTAGCTAGCAAAGACATATTTGATTTGAATTCGCAGCTTTGCTGTGAATTTCTCAAGAGCCTTTAAAGAAGGAGAGGACCTCCTAGGAATATCACTGTAGTTGTCTCGACCTCACAGAGACAAAGTGAGAAACAAGTTAGTTTCAAGGTATATTTAAAACACTGATAGAATCAGAGTTAACCTAGGAGAATGGGTGCGATGGGAAAAGCAGCAGGAAATATCTCTTAAAGTGGAGCTCGTCAGAAAAGTGACTGGAAAAGTGCTCGGAAAGATGGCCGGAAAAGTGGCCAGAAAAGTGGTCGGAAAAGTGACCAGAAAAGTTTGCCAGAAAAGTCGTCGGAAAAGTCACCGGAAAAAGGTCATCGGGAAACTCACCGGAAAAGGTCGCCGGAAAAAGTCACCGGAAAAAGTCGTCGGATAGTCGCCAGAGGTCGGCGGCGCATGGCCGGAGGCGGCGGCGCGTGGC
>JAEVFF010000277.1:339268-363133 GCA_018901945.1 Pugionium dolabratum
GCGTGGAGGCGCGTGGTAGCGCGTGGAGGCTCGTGGTAGCGCGTGGAGGCGCGTGGTGGCGCGTGGGCGGTGACGACACCTGGATGGTACGTGGCAGGGCGTGGTGGCACGTGGCGGTGCGTGGGGCAGTGCATGGGCTTCACGCGCCCACGGGAAGAAAAAAAAAAGATTGGGCCAAAGAAAAACAGTGAGCCCAAATAAGAAATGGAAGAAGGTGGAGAATTGTTAGTAAAAAGCCCAGTTCTTCCAAGTTCTTTTGGGTCAGGAGAAAGCCCAAAGGCAAATAAACCCTAATGAGTATTTAACAAGTATAAATACATCACAAAATTAGGTTTTCAGTCAGCAGCACCAAGAAAAACACCCAGAAAGCTCTAAGAGAGAGAATTCGTGAGGAGAGAGAGAAGAGAGAGAGAAGAGAGAGAAGAGAGAAATTTACAACAGCTTTGGTTGTATTGTAATTTTTCTTACATTATTTTTCTCTAAAATTGTTTTATTGTAAAAGGGTTCATCAGATTTATAGTGAAGTTTGTAGGAGACAGATCCTACCCGAGAGGTACCTTAGGTGGGAACTCGGTAATCAAATTTTGTGTCTTTATTTCTAAACAATCCAAAACCAACACCAAAGACCATCAGAAAGAATCCTAATATCCCTAACACTTCTTCTTTACACTTGTTTTGAAAAACTTAAAAGTGGCAACGCTTCAGATTTTTTATGGAGAAAGTAAACTCATGTTTTTCGAGTAAAATCGTCAATGAAGCTTAATATGTACCGCTTGCTATTGTGTGAGATTGATGTGATAGGTCCACATATCCAAGTGCACCAGCTGGAAACGTTTCTATGCTCGCCATGAACTTGTCTTTGATTGATTCTCTATGTTGTTTTCATGTTAAAAAGATAGTGTGGGTTCGAAAGTAGGCAAGCCAACAACCCTCTTCTAGTTTCAGTCCGTCGTGATTTAAGTGCCCAAACAAACAGTGCCACAAATGAATTTCCTTATCGATAACATGTTTGTATGCATAGTAAGTGCACTTTCATTTAACATGGAATATGAAAACGTTGTTCAATTCCCTATCAAAATGGTAAATTGAGAAATTTAAAATGTAAGCGATATTAGAAGTTGATTTAATAAGACAAATATTAAAAAGTTATATTTTAAAACTATTAGATGAAAGAAAATATTAAAGTTATCAAAAATAATAAAATATAAAGTAATCAAGTTAAATTTTTTTTAAATTATTGTTTACAAAGTAAATAAAACAAAATAGTTCATAGCACATATTCCTACTAATATATGCATAAAAGAAAGAATAATTAGAAATTAAATATTAGATTAACTCATATTTTATTTTAATTATTGAAATTTCTTATGTATATTAAATACTTTCAAAAAAATTTGTTTTAAAAACGTTATTACAGAATTGCCATTAAAATTATAACACTTTACAAACAAAAACATATTTGTTACAAAAATATAATCAAATTTTATGGACATACGATAAAGTCTTCCACAATAAATATATGGGCAATTGACAAAAATAACATTGTTTTAAGTTTTGTTCCAAATATAACATCATTAGTTCAAATTTCTAAAAGTATCACAAATTTAATATTAAAATATCTCAAAACTTTTTTTAATAAAAAAATATTAAATCTGGAAAAAAACAACAAAAATATAATATTTTAATTATATTTGTAATTTATTTATAGTAAATATGTATTTTTATAAAATAATTTATGTTATTTTTGGAATTTTAAGATTATAGTGGTAAATTTGTAACAAAAGCTATTTTACGGTATTACTTTAAATATATAATATATTTTTGTATTATGATAATAGATTTATTTGTTTGAAATAGTAGATTTATTTTGGGGTGCCATACTCTTTGTAATAAAATGGTCTATGAAGCAACATATTTATTACTCTGTCGCATACTGAGTTCTGTACGGTAGCTTATTATACACATTTACTTTTTCTCTTCTTAATTAAAAGATATTTTAAGTTTTATTTCTATTTTATAAAGATAATTTTAAAAAAAAATTATTTAGTTTTTAAAAAAATTCATTTAGTTAATAATAATAAATTATAAATTTCAAAAAAAAAAAATCAAGTTTATTGAATTATTATTGATTTAAAATTATAGAAAATTATTAACCACAAAATAATGTATTATAATCAAGTTTTAATATGTTTTTTTAATATATGTGAAAACTTCAAAAGATCTAATATTTAAAAATGGGAAAATTTACGTCACAACAGAAAAATAATATTTAATTAGTAAAATGACAAACTAAAGAACTAATTGTTTTCTAACTGTTCACTTATGCCATAAGTTAACGATTTTACCCTTACACATTAGCCGACACATCTTGTTTATAGGCAGTGATATGATAGTTTGTGACTAACACACACTAAAATGATTGAAGATTTGAAAGTTTCGGTAAGTATACTGTTGTAAAACGGATCTCCATATTGAATCTCAGCCGTTGGATTATACGAGCATTAAAAACTAGCGTATATGTTACAATTTCTTTTAAAATATATAAATAAGTGTTAGTAATAATATTTATGTTAACGGTGCAAGTAATAATATACATGGTAATACATGAGGCGATATTGACGATGTTATATGTTTCTCATCCGATCAACAGAAATTTTATATATAATTCATCAACTTTCTCATTAATGGATTGTACTTGTATATGTATAATAACATTTTTAAATGTTAACTCTTATTTTGATATTGGAACATATGCATTAGATATCAACTTTGTTTTTGTATAATGAAAGATATTTCGAATTTGTAGGTATAACAGATATATTATATGATTTAATCTGTGATATATGAATAATAACACTGATAAATATTAAGAAATATTTTAATTATACAAAATATATGATAATCGTATTGATAAATCTCTAAAAATTAGTTTAACCATAACGATCACGTTTCATATTTTTCATCCTTTTACCAACCAAATTTTTCTTTGTCGAGCTTTGCGTCATCTTTAAAAAAACTTTTACCAGCTAACAACTCTTGGGATGACAGAGATCTGAATGGAAGCTGTTACAAATCTTGCAGTTGTAGCATAACGAAAAAAATAACGGTTAAAATTATAATTGAACAACAAATTAGAACATACATATTGAAGAATCAAGTTAGATCGTTAGAGAACCAAATTGATAACTAAACCGTTACATGATATAGATGAGATTTTGATTAACATAATGAAAAAGTGAAAAACAGTAAACGATGTATAATAGATGATTTAGATCGTAAACTAGGGCAAAACTCAAAATTAATTATTTTTGAATAGGAAATCCGGAAAACAAAGTTTTAAAACAAAAATACTTTACATGCAGTCCCGCGGATAAATTAAAATCCAATTTCATAGCAACCCGTAATGGAAAAAACAAAAGACAACAGTACCAAAACTTTAAAAAAAATGGTAGATCGAAATTACATTCGAGGAGAAAATCGGTGAATCCAACACAAATCACTAAATATAAGTAAAAAATGACCGATAATCTAACCGGAATAGTAACAAATCTTCAAAAAAACATCTTACAGTCAAAAATCGCATATAACTACTTTAAATCGGTGAACCGACATCACAAAAATTGCAATAATAAAACTACTATAAACACAAAATTCGTATATAACTTCAAAGATGTGGATAATACACTCTCGTGTATTTGTATATACGAAAATGGATGATAAACTTACATATATTGCTTTGTTATCGCTGGTCACCATTGATTCCGATGAGATCTACCAGAAGAAAGAAGATGTTTTTTAGATTTCTGAGAAAGAAAAGGAAATGAAAGAGCAAGTCGGTTGAGAATAGAGGAAAGAAAATGAAAAATAAAGTGTGAAAACTTCTCTTTTCAAATATTACTAGAATACTATCTGTGCTCTGCACAGATTAAAATTAAAATTTTAAATTTTTTTATTATTTGAATGAAAAATTATAAATATATTTTAATTTAAAATATTATATATGTTATAAAAGAATAATATTACTATTATTATATATTATTCAAATAATATTGCATTATTTTATCGTTGTTTTTACGATACGTTAATCAAAAATACATTTATAATTTTTTAGTAAAATATTTGAAATATGTTTTAAATTAAATTAATAAAATTAGTAGTTTTAATTAATTTTGTTATGTTATAGAATCTACTTATACATACTAAAAAATAATTATTAGCTATTCAAATTTAATATTACAAACAAATGATATAATATAAAATTTTATTTGTAAATATATTGATTGTTTGGAAAAAAAAATTGAGTGATATAATTTCTATATGATTTGTGATTTAGATATGCCAACTATATTATTACACAATATATATATATATATATATATATATATATCTATAAAACAATTATTACTACAATATATTGAATTTAATTACTGAGTTAAAAAGTAGAGTTGCATATAATATAAAAATGAAATTAAATAGTGTTAATGAAGTTTCTATATCTATAAAAATTTGACATATTTACTTTCCTTATATATGTGTACAATAATTAATTATTTATGTAAAAACAATCTTCTATTTTTAAAATTGGCAAGTAATTAAATGTGTAATTTACTAACTCAAAATTTCCTAATTTTTGAATCTTCGTATATTTAAAAATTAAATAGTATTTGGAAACTCATTAAATTCTATAATTAAGTTATCTAATTAAGATATTTAGATAATAAAATTAAATTAATTAGTAAAATTGTTGAGAGTGAATATAATGATGACACCTAAACAATTTTCACTCTCAATATTTCTCCTTTAATATATAGTAAATATATAGATGAAAGATATTTTGATTTGACATAAAAAAACTAACACTCATATGATAGGGTGTGTTGCCATAAGGGTAAAAATAGAGGTGAAATTAGATTTCCATTATGTGAATAGTGAACAAGTTTCCTATTGTTTATTCTGCTAAATATGCTACTGTTATTTGTCATATACCCAAATTTCGAAAATGTATTTAATAGTTGTGATAAATTTAATTGACTTTGACCGATTTATTTGGGTTTTGCAAACTTATCTAACAAATTTATTAACGTTTGACAAATTTATGAAAATAAGATTTGACGAATTTACTTTTTTGTGGTTTTAAGTTACGACAGATTTATAACAAATTTGCTATCGAAACATATATAAAAGATAATTATAAGATTAATATATATATATAACTTTGTAATTATTTATAGACAATATAATAGTACGATGTTTATTTCGTCTTGATATCTCGTCAATAATTTAAACTACGTAATCTCAGTATGCGACCTGGATACACCACCTGGATATGCGATTTAGACTGATGTCGACTTTTGGGGCTAACGCAATTTGGCATAAAAAACACTAAGACGATGGATTTTCAATTTTTATATATAATATATATTTATATATCTGTCATAATATAGTTTAGTGTTTAACTATAAGATGTATAAGTTTGCTACTAAAAGCAATAAATCTATCATAATAGAAATATTAGAAAATAAATTTGCCACAAATGACTCTTAGCATTTGTAATCTTGAGGTTTACATATTTTTATTTTATAATTACAATTACGTTTTTCAAAATATAAAGAACAATCTGTTTTTTTTTTTGTAAAATACTTTTAATAATTTTATTTTAAAAATGATGTATTTGTAAATAACTCATATTTATTTGATATATATGAGTTTTTACGAAAAATGTGAAATTCTAATAAGTGGTATTGTTATTTTACTCATAATTTATATTTTATTTAAGGGAGTAACATTATTTTTATAAAATTATATTTTCTTCATTATCAAAATTTGGACAAGTTTACACGATTCTTTCATAAATAGTCTTGGCCGTTAACAGCATGTGAAATGACCATCAGGAAGTTTTTTTAATCAATTATACTGTTTTGTGGATACTTCTGGTTTGACTGCTATTAGACCAGTACAGAGTTCATTCAGAGGCTGAAGAAGAATGTATACAACACATTATCTTCATTTTATTTTGTCTCTTTTTCATTTTACTTTGAAGCAAAAATGGCCTCTAAATCTTTGTAAAGTCCTTTAGGTCTGGATTTGTAATCAGAAGATGAGTCCTTTGAAGAGCTTTCACTTGTCTTTGTTCCCCAGAAACTACTGCTCCAACCACTTTTGCTCCCTGAAGGATCACTAGGAACCTTACTGTTGCTCCTGTCTCTCGTGAAGCTAGCCTTTGCCATTTCCCTAATCTGTCTCAGCCATGGCTTGTCCAAGCTACCTGAGCTTCGGCTTCCAGATGAATTTCTATACCTCTTATCTGTGGCTGAGAAACCATTATTACCTCCGTTGCTGCTGCTTCTTTCAAGTTGAGCCGCGGGGATCTTGTTCTTCATTAGTTTCTGAGGCAGTACTAACGCGGCCAGTCCAATGATAAACATCTTGAGACCACTCAGTAAGGATCTGTTGATCTGGTCTAACCTCTTTGTCTGTTTGTATAATGAGTACCATTCGTTGCATATCTGCGCAATGAACCCAATCAAGAACAATATGACCATGAATATCCCGAGTTTCTTTCCCCTCGCCTCTGCGAACTCATTGGCCAAGAGCAGTAGACACGATGCAAATACACCCACTTGACATGCTATTGAGATTATCTCTACAAGCTGTACCTTTTTCTTGATGAAAGGCTTTTTCAAAAGAAGGAAGAAAAGCTGAAAGGATGTGATGCTCAACAAGACCACTATGGGAGTTTTCGCAGTCTCGTTCTCCGTGAAAGCACCAGCAATGATCCCCAAACACACCCTCTTCACAGTTTCGAGAAATGTGTAATAAATTCTTAGGATTCCAAACAGTTTCTGTATGCAAGGAGCTTCAGCATCTTCTGTTTCATCATCTGATGCCATGATGCGGTCATCTTGTTGCTTGAGAGGATTGCTTCCTGAAATCTGTGTGAGCATGTACTTTGGTGGACCCCTTAAATCTTCGAAAACAGGACCAAATCTTGTCAGATAGACAGAGTTATGTTCTGTTTTCCATGTCCATTGGCCTCTTTTTCCAGGACCAAGGGTCACTCGGATGAGTTCTTGGTACCAGTGAAAACTCTGGCCTTCTTGATGAATCTCTTTATACTGTAATAACTTTCCAAACGTTATCCCGACTGAGAGGAAGAGAAACAAAGCCAGAAGCAGAATAGCTACTACGCAAAGCACAAGGATACCAACAATGATACTGGCTTCTGCAGTTCCTTGATTTTTAAAATAGCCTGAGAAAGAGAAAATTTAGTGTATGTGTTAACACGGATAGTCAAATATCAAAGTAGATACTCTTTCCAAGCTGGCATTAACAGTACCTTGTATGAGGCTCCTTGCAGCTTTGCAGATTGAAGGTAAGGCGAGAATGAGAAGAAACAGCTCGAACCTTGGGAAGACAAACGCACCAAAACTCCTCTTCTTCTCATTTTTGAACTTCAGTATCAGAGAGAGGAACATATGCAGTAGTACCAAACTTCCTCCAATTATAGCTATCCAAAACATGATCCTATAGAAATCTCTCCACCTATAAGAAAGAAGAGCAGGAAATCGATCTTCTTGCATTAGATGTAAGTAACTACTGGTGAAATGAATTCTTCACAGAATTCTACATAGAAAGAAGTAAAAAAACGTGGACTGTAGTGACTTACACTGTTGGATGCGTTAGACCAAGAACGTGTTCTGCTTCTGGCTTAAGATTTGGAGTCTGTAAACACTCATACCGTGTCAAAACATGGACAAAAGAATACTCAAAGAAACAGAAAGAAAAGAAGAAAATTTTGACCTCAAAGAACAATCTGTATTCCATGGCGGTGAGTGGCAATCCGAATACTGACTCAGCGTTAGTTGATGTCTGCAAGTGTATCCTGTTGTTGTGAGTTTTAGAAATGAAGGAATGTGGACCAATGTAAGGACTTGAGGCCACCATGATCTGTACGTTGTGCTTAGTTTCCCATGGGAGAGGAAAATAAGGGATTATCCACTGAATGCCTCTAACGAACTCGTAGTAGTCAACAGGCAATCTCACCGGTAGCCATCTCGAGAGTGCAAAAAACTGAATGTGACAAGCAGTTCTCTGCATTACAACCAAAGACACAATATCATTCATTAACTAATATGTGATTTTCAAGAAAACAAAGGCTACATATATAAAAGAGTAACACTCATACGAAAAGATTCCTCATGGGGTCTGAAATCAGATAAGGAGAGGGTCTTGGGAATGCTCCGAGAGAATACAGACTTGTTGTTGAAAGAGTGAGGAGTCCCGCAACAAAAGATGTCACCAAGAAAATGTAAGTTGATACCCAAGAAATCACAGAAGATATCACAGGCACAGAATCTGCAAGTGCAACATTTGAAAATCATTAGCAGAAGCAGAAGAACAAACTTGCAGTTGATAGCACATACAGTGTGTTTAAAACGCTTACAATGTTTCACTTCTAGAATGTTCGATGCGAGATTTTTGTTTCCCGCGACATCCTGGGTAACGTTTTCAGGAATCTTAACAGAAACATTAGTGTTGTTGGCTTTTACATATGCAATGTATATGCTTTCGCTCAGTTCCTCAAAGCTGGCATTTTGTGGAACATAGAAGAATTATAAAGTTATTGGCTTTTCCCACATTACTTAGCATCAAAAGGTGCAATTTTTGCCACTAACCTATCAAGATATCCACCTGATATCGATACAAATGAGGAGTTAAACCCGAACACTGGCTTCATGAATTTTATCCAGATAGGTATGGTGTGCTTTCTTGTTCTCAAACCAGATGTTGTGTTCAATACAACATGAGGTCTCTCAGTATCTAAGATCATGCGCATACACATTTCATTCAAGGAGTGAAACAAAACAAGAATATAGAAAAACAAATGGGTGTAACTTACTCACCGTAAAGAAAAGTCAGTGGTGCAGTTGGAGATGCAGGAGTCCCATGTCTGCTTCTTATTGATTTCGAGTCAAGGGTCACCGTAACTATAGCACGCTGTGATGTATTTGTAACCTGAATAAAATAGTTTGAATGTTACATTCAGGAACAGCACGAAACGAAAGAGAACATATAGCACCAAAAGCAGCAGAAGCACAAACCGTAAACGCAAAACGGCGATTTTTGTTGGTTTTTCCATCAATAGGAAGCAAATCACCTTGGTTTATGCTTAGTAAGCTAAGAATTTCAGCTGAAGAATTCAGCACCGGTTCTGAGAAATACAAGTAAATATTCAGCTTGTCGTTATCATTGGTTGCTTGCACTGTCCTAGTTTGGTTATTTAGCTTAAGTAACTTCTCTGGGACATGAGTACGTAGGTTGACAAAAACGTTTCTTCTATCTGGATACCAAGAAATTCAAAATCAGTATCTCCTTTAAAGAAAACCACAGAGAGAGAAAAAAAAAACTGAAAACCACACTCACCAAAATGGACAAAGAAACGTGAACCCAGAGTTCTTTTAAAATTGTTACCGGCTGTATCAGAACAGACACTCTTATTCATCACCAACACAATCCTTCCATATTGAACATTAGGAGATAGCCTCACAAGCAGTGAATATCTGAGATATTTCTCAACAACAGTGAATGAAGGTGGTATAACTTGGCCAGCACCATAGACAAGAAGCTGTTACACAGTTTATAAATGTATCAGAAGTAATGAACAAGAAGATGAAAGCTTAAAAGATTGTTGGATGAATGTAAATAAGGTTACGTACTCACGTCACAGACATTCACAGATGAACAATCAAAACCTCCTCCACCAACACATGGTTCAGTAAAAGTAACATTAACAGTCACGTTTTGTGCACTTGTAAATGGCATTGATGCAGTCACAAAGGCTGTAGGAGAAATTGTATCTGCATAAACAATTTTACAGTTTGAATTAAGGAGAGGGAAGTCTGAAGTCCAAAACATTCGAGCTATACAAGAGTCAACTAATGGCTTTGGTACAAGGAAATGTGTATTCTGCAACAAAGGGAGATATGAGAGCACTAAGAGAAGCCCTACAAATCAAACTACTCTGATCTATTTCAGTTAAGAAAATTCCTTGAAAATCAGAGAGGTGTAAGAATAGTTTCCTTACCAACAGCCCAGTTATAGATGCTACAGCCAAATCCAGACATCCTATTTGCGCAGACCTCAAACGTATGATTTCCCTCCAGCAATTTCGAGTAGGAAACTTTTCTTTGTTGGCAATCCACACTAAACTGTCCATCTAGCTGCAGAGAACACAATCTTTTTTCATCAACAAATGTGATGATTTGTTTATGAAAAATCTTTGAATAATGCAAATCCTATCTTGTCATAACGCAAGGTTTGAAACTGTATTCTCAGCCAACGCATAGTCATTGGGTTAACCGAGAAATTCAGAACTGGAAAGCAATAGAATACAATAAGAAAATAGAGTTAACCTTGCAACGGAATTTACAGCTTGAACAAGTTCTGTTTCCATCCTCAAAAGCTTGAAAAGAAAATTTGGCTGAGTTAAATCTAGAAGTCGGAGCAGGTGCTTTCAAGAACTTCACAGAGAGCTCTGAACCATAACAATGATGAAACCTGAAACACGAAGGAGAAAAGACAACCCAGAAAAGCAAAGGAAGCCATGCATTTTTAAGCAGAACCATATCTCCAAAAAAATAGCCAGTGAAGTCTCAAGCCTGAAACTCCTTATGACGCAATCATTAAGACAATTAAAGAAATTTATAAGCAAATAACAGCCATGGGCTTAACTGGATTTATTCTGGACAAAGTAGAAGAAGACATTGTAGAGATAATGAGATGGTGAAGAGAAAAAGAGAGAGGCAGAGGTTTAAAACAAGATGGGTACTTGTTTCTGTGGTCGATGATGGCTGTGCAAGAGAGATAGCGGATAGTGTATGCATGAGAGCGATGGGAGATACAGTGATTGGAAGATAGAGAGAGAAAAACTAAGTCCAGAAACAGACAAACTCTTGAAGAATTTATTATTCGTCCAGAGGATTGTCTATTATACATACTCGTATATGCCAAAAACTTCAAAAGCATTGGGAGAAGGAATTGGCATGTACATAGATAGAATGAAGCTTCTTTAGATAATTAAGCTAAAAGTGCAACAACATCACTACAACAATGCAAATAATTACATGAATTTGGAATTCTTTGGGGGCATGAATGCAAAAAATCTTTTTTTTGCTGCTAAATGGTAGAAAAAAAGCAACAAGAAGCATTTAAAATTTTCTCCTACTTTAACATGGGACCATCGTTTTCAGATCAATGAAGGAAGGAGAAATTCTGGAATCTTAAACAAAGAGGCCCATCTGATTCTCAACCTGTAATACGTATCAAGTTTACCTCTCAACCCAATTCTTAAGAACAGTGGAAGACATAAATTCTCATTTTTGACATTTCCTTTGTACCTATCTTCTCCGCATGTCAGCTTTCCTCCTACACCAACCCCATTAAGCATCTAAGCTGCCAAATCGATGGAGCTTGGTTTTGCCTCGAAACATACATTTCTTTCCCCAATAGTCGAAGGGTTTCAGATGGAACTTTGGGGTTCAGAAAAACGCGAATGATAGAGGAAGACAACATTTCCTTGCAAAGGCAGCGTGCATAAGGTTCCTTCGACAGAACAATTGTCGGAATATGAATAATTGAATATCTATCCTCCAGTTGGTTTTAACTTCTTTGGTTCAGGTTATTAGTTTGGTTCAATTCAATTACTGTAAAACCAGTTTAGACACAACAATCCCAAATGGCTGTGACTGGGCCTGCTTTAGAAAAGCCTTTTAAGGATATAGTTATGAGCCCAGGAGAAAGGTGTCGTTTGATTAGCGTTTTGAACGTTTCTCGAAACTCAAATCAAATGGCGGGCTAAAAACTTCCATTGATCCTTTCGAAAAGACTCTCTCGCTCTCTCTTTGGTGATGGAACAAGTTAGCGATATCGCTTGTGGAGATACAACGAAAGGTAATATGGCGTCTCTAAGGCTCATGTGTGAGAAAGATATAGATGAACAGCGTCGTAAAATCGATTCCTTCATCGCTTCTCCGTTCCGTAGATCGATGGATTCTTTACTGGAGCGAGCTCAGGCAACTGCACAAAGCCAAGGTGAACTAAAATACACTTGCATCTCGGACAGCCGAAAATCGTAAATTTCTACAAGATTTTTGGGGTTTAAGTTCTGTCCCTGTGAAATTAGGGTTTTTTTACTGGTGAAATTGAGCGGTATTGTGGTATTTGGTCTTTGATTTTGTAGTGGAACTAGCAAATGTGAAAGCGGATCTGAGAGAAGCAGAGGATGAGCTCGTTAAAGTGTTAGTAGGTATCAGCTTCACATCCCATTACCCAAAAGCTTTTTAAACTTTGTACAATATCTGAATATAATTGTCTGTATGAAGCTCTGTAATGCTTATCTTTTTTGTGTAGATTTCTATTGAATTCTATACTTTTATACCTCTTTAGCAACATAATTTCTTTAACAAGATGTGTAAACATAAGAAATGATCTCTTTCGATGTTATTTTTGGCTTGTATTGCTTGTTAGAACAGCAGTATCATGTTATGCGGAGCTAATGTCTTTAGCTTTGGGATCTTTCGATCCATTTCCATGTATTTGATGTTTAGCGAAGACCCGTAAAGAGGCACGGCAGATGGTGATAAGAGATTCCATTTCTGCAACACAATGTAGAATTGAAGTGCTTAGAAGAACTTTGCAGTTTCAGAAGTCAAAGAGGGAAGAAAATGCAAAAATTCTATCCAAACAGTTACAAGGTATTGTTAGCCTGACTGATTTATATATAATTTTCAAGTTTATTTATACATTGTAATTTTCGTGAGTCAGTGACATGCTCCTTAAGAGATTTACATGATTCACTGAAAACCAATATAACATATTTCTATTTCTTTCATCCAATAAAGGCTTATCAGCCTCCAAGGAGAAGACTGGTAAAATCACTGAAGACAAAGCAGATATCCACGAAGCGATCTCTTGGTACAATCAGGCTCTCGGTTTTCACGTTGAAGCTGGACATGGTAATGAGAGAAATTTTGAGTCTGTGACAATCATAGTTCTGTATTATAATAGGTTTGATCTTCTTGTTTTCACTTCTCTACAGGAGTGAAATTCACATTTACCAATATTGATGCAAAAAGGCGGACACGCAAGTTTTCATTCACAGTTCACTATGGAAATAACATTTACACACGTGAGTATATACATATCTTCTTGAAGCAAGCATCAACTTGAATTTGTTGTTTACTAAGAATCTAGTACCAAGAACTGTTTACAATCATTTTCTTATATGATCATCAGTGTTAGATTGCGACCTGCAATTGGATGACATGGAAGAGATGGTTCAAGCATTGAATGAAACAAATGACCTTTTCAGATTTGTTCGTTTGATGAGGGATAAGTTTATGAAAACCACTTTTTCTGGTACTTAGTCTCTCACTTATCCTTAGTCTCTCGCTTATCCTTCATAACCTTTATCTTCAAAAACCAGACAGTTTTCGATGTGTGTTAGTTGAATTTGACCATGAATTATGTTTTTATTTGACTTGTCAACGTTGGCAACACATTCAGAAAATCTGCAACAGGAAATTTCCATCATGTCTGCTTCAGCTCCAGTTATGTCAGTTTCCACTGATACAAACATGTCAACTCCAGAGAACAAGGGATCTAAAGTTCAAGTGAATCGGCGACACAAAAGATGTAGCGATTCAGCACTCCAGTCTCCTGTATCCATTTCTACCACTTGTAGCTCTTCTCGCCTTAGGGTACCGGATGCTGACTGTGTTCTTAATCTTGTTAAACCAATCTAAATTTAAAGCTTATATGCTATACTTTCCAAGTAGTAGACCAGAACCTATCTTCATAACTCCTGGATCAAGTAATTTTCTATTTGATTAATATAATTGATCACATCGACCCTGTAGTTTCTAACAGATAACTTATATCATAAATTGTTACAGGGCAAGAAATGAAGGTGGAGCTCTGATTTCTTTTCTTTTTTAAACCAGCATCAAGGAGTACAGTAAGCTTAGGTAATGTTTTGGAGACTATTAACAACAGTTTGTTGTTTGAATATCTTACAACATCTGACGATTTTTGTTATCACGTTTATTGACAATGTTGGTTTCTGTAGTAGTGATGGTGCTATGCTTGTACACCTATTGCACTGAATGTACATGTTTGTAGAACTACCCACCAGAAAGTGAAGTATGATGAATCCTTCTATGACTATGACACTGATAAGAACAGACAGCTTTATTGATCAATCAAAGAAGGAATACAATCATCAATCAACTCAGAGAAGTACCTCGTATAACTTGATCGCACACACGCAAGAACACCCTCTTGCTTTTACAGTTTCTGTTATTCTATGTTGTTCTAGAAAGTGCACGATAATATCCAAAGAATGAAAATCTCCTTTTTATATATGAAGGATTTCTGTACAATGACTCATTAAAACTAAAACAGACTCAACCAATCAATTATCCAGCTAAACAGTCCAGTTCAGCAACTTCTCTTTGTCCTTCCACATCATCAGTTCCTTTCTTCTTCCTGTAAAATGCTCTCCACGGCTTATCAATATCCTCTCCATCAAGATTCAGTTTGTCTTCAAGTGAAAAAAATGGAAATTGAAACTTAATGTCACGCACACGTAACCAGGTCATTTCATGCTCCGGTAAACCTCTCCAATGAACTAATGCAATCAAATGACCCTCCTCATTAGAAGATAAAACTGTAGGTAATGGAGTAGTGTGATAATTTTGACCACGGACTTGCTTCAATTGTGAAACATGAAATACGGGATGTATCCTCGAATCTGATGGAAGACGGAGATGATAAGCCACTTTACCGATTCTCTCTAAGACCTCAAATGGACCGAAATATCGAGCAGCCAACTTTTGCGATAACCTTCTTTGCATCGATTGTTGTCGATAAGGTTTTAGCTTCAAATACACCATGTCCCCAACTGAAAACTATAAATCTCACCTATGCTTATCCACTGCATTTTTCATAGCCTCTTGAGCTTTCAAAAGATGGTCCTTAATATGTGCAATCATATTGTCCCTCTCCAATAACATTTTAATTTGCGGTGGAACCCTTTTCATAGCTCAATAATTGTGGTGGATCGCGGCCATAGACCATTTTAAATGGTGTACACTTAAGAGCAGTATGATAACTTGTGTTATACCATAACTCAGCCCAACACAAAAATTGAGACCACGTCTTTAGGATGTGCCGAAGCAAAGCATCGAAGATATGTCTCCAAACAACGATTCAAAACTTCAGTTTGTCCATCTGATTGTGGATGAAACGCTGTACTGAATTTCAATTTTTTGCCTACTAACCGAAAACATTCTCTCCAAAATCCACTTAAGAATACCTTATCTCGATCGGATATGATTGCCTTAGGAAAACCATGCAATCGAATTACCTCAGTCACAAATTTCAGAGCCACATCAATTGATGTAAATGGATGTCGGAGAGTGAAAAATTGAGCATACTTACTCAAGCGATCCACAACAACCATTATAACATTCCAACCATGAGATCTAGGTAATCCCTCTATAAAATCCATAGAAATTTCGTGCGAAGTTATGAATCAATGGAATAAATTTTGAAGATGCTAAAATCACCAATTTTTGATCAAAAACAGGCGGTTGTTAACCAAATGATAACCCTTTTTAACCGATTGTCCTGCTTGCACTTGGGTGATAATGGCTTGAATCTCAGAATCACTGTCTACTTCCGAATAAATGTCATGAAGTTGAAGAACAGTAGGTACCACAAAAGCCAACAGAGATTGAGAATCCGGAGTGCCCGTGGAATGCATAATGCGAGACAATCCATCAGCTGCGAAATTCAAATTGCCCGGTTAATATTCAATCACAAATTCATACCCCAACAATTTCACCAACCACTTCTGATATCCATTGTGATTTCACGTTGTTCCAAAAGGAATTTTAGACTCTTTTGGTTTGTTCTCACAACAAACTGACGTCCCAAAAGATAGTGTTTCCATTTTAAAATCGACAAAACAATTGCCATCAACTCCCTTTCATAAATTGGTTTTAATTTTTCTTTCTCACTCAATTCATGGCTAAAATAGGCAATGAGGTTCTTAGATTGCATCAATAATGCACCCAAACCAAACCCAGAAGCATCAGCCTCCATCACAAAAATCTGTTTGAAATCGGGTAAGGCTAAAACCGGGGTTGATATCATCGCTAATTTCAGCTGTTCAAAAGCTTCTTGAGCCTGAACTGTCAACTGAAATTGGTTTTTCTTTAAAAGTTCAGTTAAAGGTTTTGCCAACGATCCATAACTTTGCACAAAACTTCTATAATAGCCCGTTAGACCAAAAAAACCACGTAGTTCTTTAATGTTTTTTGGAGTAGGCCATTGTTTAATTGCCTCTGTTTTTTTAGGATCTGTTGCAACCCCCTGTTGGGATATAATATGTCCCAAATACTCTACTTGGAGCTGAGCAAAATCACACTTCTTGAGATTTACAAACAAACATTGTTGTTGAAACACGTTTAACACCATATCTAAGTGTTTGACATGATCATCCAAATTTGTGTTATATATTAAAATATCATCGAAAAATACTAGCACAAATTTCCTCAAGAAAGGTCTAAAGATCTCATTCATCAATGCTTGGAAGGTGGCTGGAGCGTTTGTTAACCCAAAAGGCATAACAAGAAACTCATAATAACCTTCATGAGTGCGAAATGCGGTTTTTTCCACACATCACAATCCTTCATCCTGATTTGGTGATAACCCGATCTCAAATCTAATTTAGAAAACAGTTTTGCACCATATAGTTCATCAATGAGCTGATCTATCATTAGAATGGGAAACTTATCGGGTATTGTGGCTCTATTTAAAGCTCGATAGTCCACACAAAAGCGCCATGATTTGTCTTTTTTCTTCACCAATAACACATGACTAGAATATGGACTATGAATTTGTTTAATAGTTCCTGCCGACAACATCTCACGAACTAATTTTTCCATAGCTTCCATATGTGTCTGAGGATACCTATAAGGACGTACACTAATAGGACCAAGTTCATTGTGTAGAGTAATACCATTTTCTCTACCCCTGATAGGAGGTAGGTCTTTAGGTTCCTTAAACACTTCTGCATATTGATGCAACAATTGCGAAATTGGTTCAGGAATGAGCTTCTTCTCATTGGATCCCAATGTCTTAAGAGTACACGACATACCCTTATTATGCCATGCTTGAAAAGGATGTAATGCCTTGAGGGATAACATTGATTGATGCAAACTTGGATCACCGGCTAATGTTACTGATTTCCCACCGAAATTAAAGGAAAGCTCATGACTTTCCCAATTCACTTCACATTTGCCCAATGTTCTTAACCATTAAATACCTAAAATAACATCAGCATTACCCAATTCAAGGACAATAAGATCAATGCAAAATTGCAACTGCTGAATTTCAATGATGACATTCCGACAAATTCCCAAGGTTTTAATTGCCATCCATGTACCCAATATAATCTCGACATTATCACTGCTTTTAGGATTCAGGTGAGCTTTTTTCATCAATTCCGGAGTGATAAAATTGTGTGTTGCTCCACTATCGAGCATAACAACAACCTGTTGTTTTTTTATTAAGCCTAACATTTTTGTTGTCGTTGGAGAAGAAACTCCCAAAAATGAATTCAATGATAATGTCATCAACTCAAAGTCAGAATCATTTATATCAAATGACTGGTCATACTCCTCCTTTTCCAAAACTTCCATGGCCATTCCTTCAATTACTGTTAAAATCTGCAATGTTTGCTTAGGACAAACATGATCACGTGAATACTTTTGATTGCATTTAAAGCATAATCTTTTTTTCTGTTCTCCGATAATTCAGCTGGAGTAAGTTTCTGTTGAGGTCTAACCATGGATTTACTCGGCAATTTAGTATCCACTGGTTTGTTTTCTGAAAAAAGGTCGATATTTCCAATTTGACTGTTGTGGTGAATCAACGTTCTGTCGATTAACTGTTCTGGAAAATCTACTTCCATCCTCCATTTCTCGGCAAATCATGCGGTACAATGAACTGGATTCCATCTGATTAGCTGAAGCAATCATGTCTGGAAGATCCACCGGTTTACACATGTTAACCATTTCCCGCATTTCCGGTTTTAAACCGTTCATGAAAATACCCTCCAACTACCTATTTGACAACCCTTGCACTTGAGAGACAAATCCTCAAATTCATGAATGTATTCCTCTATGAAATCCCTCTCTTTTACGGCAAACAAGCTCTGGCTAGGATCACATATTCGTTCTTTACTAAATCTTATCACCAATCTGTCCTTAAAATCCCTCCAATCCAAAAATGGTTGTCGAAGTAACTCACTGTTAAACCAGCTTAAAACATCACCCTCAAGACTCATCGAAACTAACTCAAGTTTCTCTTCATCGAAATAACCCCCTAACCGAAAGAATCTTTCCACTTTCGACAACCAACCATAAGCATCTACACCTCTAAAAATCGGCATCTCCACTCTTTTAACAAGGCTGTCACGATTTCCTATTATATGATTTCGGTTTCCACTTTCCGGATACCTACTACTACGACCAGACTCCCAAGTAGAAAAATGTACATGCACCAGAGATTCGGGTGTTTTCTGGCCATCGTCATGCATCGGCCGTTTTCCATCTCGTTTAAATTTGTCTTTCTGAATGATTGACATTAACCTTTCAAACTTGGACTCGATTTTGTCATCAAAGGCATAAATCGTGTCTTCTATTGTTTTAAACTTCATCGCAAACTGTTTTTCATGATCCAGGAGCATCGCGATTTTCTTCTACAATTGCTTAGCTACTGTCTCAATCGCATTCTGAGATTGAGCAGAAATCGGTTGTTCCTCTCTCTCCGGCAGCATCTCCGACGAAGCTTGATCCCGAATCACCGTTTTCTCCTTCGAATTTCGCGATTCCTCGACCCAATGTCATGACACACCAATTTGATAAGAACAGACATCTTTATTGATCAATCAAAGAAGGAATACAATCATCGATCAACTCAGAGAAGTACCTCGTATAGTTTGATCGCACACACGCAAGAACACCCTCTTGCTTTTACAGTTTATGTTATTCTATATTGTTGTAGAAAGTGCACGATAATATCTAAAGAATGAGAATCTCCTTCTTATATATGAAGGATTTCTGTACAATGACTCATTAAAACTAAAACATACTCAACCAATCAATTATCCAGCTAAACACTTCAGCTCAGCAACTTCTCTTTGTCCTTCCACATCATCAGCTCCTTTCTTCTTCCTGTAAAATGCTCTCTACGGCTTATCAGACACCACGGCTTATCAGACACTTTAATATTAGTCTCGTCAGAGTCTGATTCATAACTTTGACAGCCATTAAGTTTTAAAGTGATGCGAACCTCCCAAAGAATGCACTTCTGGATGCGGTTGAGATAGGCTTTGAAACAGAATGTATCGAAATTCAATCTGTTCAAAGGTTTTGGATTGAAGGGTCACACAGTAGCTGTAGAATGACTACTGATTTACCTAAGATAGTAGCTTATATATTACACACTAAGGCTACTAAATGTTGACTGAAGGATATTACACACCAACAATCAGATTAAGAAGAGAATCACTCTGAAACTTAAGAAAAGAAGTTGTTTTTATTTGAAAAAAAGTTGAATGATCAAGTTTACAACTGAAATCCCCTATTTATACTATAAGGAGACGTAAATATGAGGAGCCTACAACATTAAATTGGTTACAATTACAAGGGAAGACTTGACCAAAGACCTTGACCAAAGATCTTGACTTCATTAACTCTTATTTTGACTATGAATGTAGACACTTTTCTCCCTCTTTGATGACGCCAATTTTGAGCATTTTTAATTGAACTCCTTTTGATTTTAAACAACAAATTGGGCTGGTTGTAATGTGATTCATTTGCCTCATTAAAAACCTTACCAAGAAAACCCAATGGGAGAAAACTTGGATAAGGGAAAAAGAGAACAAATGGATCACATACCCATTTGTATGCTGTCTTGAGCTTGTACTAAAATCAGAGTGCTTTTAGGCACTTCTCCATTCAAGCTCAAGTGAATTTGTTGTGCATTCTCCTTGTTGAGCATGCGGCTGATTGCCTTTTTGAGTTTCTTGGCTTTGGCTCGGGTTAATGGTCCAGCTGGTAGTGCAAGAGATTCTTCATGTTCCACTGGTTTATTCCTAGCCATGAGCTTCTCCTTTTGTGTGCTTTCCATGCTCGTATCATCCCCCTCCTCTTGAAAAGGATTTGACCTCAAATCTAGTTCATCTGCAATGAAAGGCACAAGATCAGAAACATTGAAGCTTGAACTCACATTATACTTACCTTGAAGATCAATTTGGTAGGCGTTGTTGCTGATCTTCTGAACTATCTTGAAAGGTCCAATTCTGGACATAAGTTTGGATTTCCTTTCAGCTGGAAATCTTTCTTTCCTCAAGTGAACCCACACGAGGTCTCCCACCTCAAATACCATTTCACGTCTTCCTTTGTTGGCCTTTCTTGCATATTGTTGGGTTCTGGCCTCAATATTCTTCCTTGCATTCTCATGGATCTGTTTAACAATCTCAGCTTTTCTTTTTCTATCAATACTAGCTCTTTCACTTAAAGGCAAAGGGGTTAGATCCAAAGGAGATAAAGGATTGAAACCATACACAATTTGAAAAGGAGAATACTTAGAAGCAAAATGTACAGAATGGTTATATGCAAATTCAGCATGTGGTAAACATTCTTCCCATGTTCTAAGATTTCGTTTGATTAATGCACGCAATAAAGTAGACAAGGTTCTATTAACTACTTCAGTTTGACCATCCGTTTGTGGGTGACATGTTGTAGAGAATACCAACTTAGTTCCTAATTTAGACCAAAGAGTTTTCCAAAAGTAACTCAAGAACTTAGTGTCTCTATCAGAAACTATCGTCCTAGGCATTCCATGTAAGCAAACTACCTCTTTAAAGAACAGATTGGCTATATGCAATGCATCATCAGTCTTGTGACATGCTATATAATGAGCCATCATAGAGAATCTATCAACCACAACAAAGATAGAATCCTTTCCTGTCTTAGTTCTAGGCAAACCAACCACAAAGTCCATTGATATTTCAATCCATGGATGAGTAGGAATGGGTAAAGGAGTGTACAAACCGTGGGGTTGAACCTTAGACTTAGCCTGTTTGCATGTGGCACACCTTGCACAGATTCTTTCTACGTCTCTCTTCATGTGTGGCCAATGGAAATGATCTCGCATGACCTTAAGTGTTTTGGCAACTCCAAAATGCCCCATCAGTCCTCCTCCATGAGCTTTCCTAACTAACAAGTCTCGAATAGAACAGTTAGGCACACATAATCTATTATCATAAAATAGGAATCCTTCATGCCGATAGTATTTTCCTGAAGCAAACTTTTTTCTAGCAATGTATACATCTTTAAATTCAGGATCAGTTTCATATAGCTCTTTAAGCTGTTCAAAACCTAACAACTTAGCATCAAGAGTAGAGATTAAGGCATACCTCCGTGACAATGCATCTGCCACAACATTCTCTTTACCTTGTTTGTATTTAATGACATACGGAAAATGTTTCTATGAACTCAACCCACCGTGCATGCCTTTTGTTCAGCTTCTGTTGGCCCTTTAAGTGCTTGAGTGACTCATGATCAGTGTGAATCACGAACTCCTTAGGCCACAAGTAGTGTTGCCAAGTTTGCAAAGCACGGACCAAGGCGTATAATTCCTTGTCGTAGGTTGGATAGTTGAGGGTGGCTCCTCCAAACTTCTCACTGAAATAGGCTATAGGTTTCTTATCCTGCATCAAAACAGCTCCAATACCTATACCAGAAGCATCACATTCTATCTCAAAGGTTTTAAGAAAATCAGGTAAATATAGAAGAGGTGCATGTGTAAGCTTTTCTTTCAAAGCTTGGAATGAGCTTTCTTGAGCTTGTCCCCATTTGAATCCTACGTCTTTCTTGATTACTTCCGTAAGTTGGGCAGCAATAGTGCTAAAATCCTTGACAAAGCGTCTATAGAAGCCAGTTAGCCCATGGAAACTTCTCACTTCTCCTACTGTTTTTGGACTTGGCCATTCCTTAATAGCTTTGACCTTCTCCTCATCAACCTTAATACCATCTGCACTTATAACAAAGCCTAGGAACACAATGTTATCTGTACAAAAAATGCATTTCTTAATATTGACATATAGTTTTTCTTTTCTAAGAACGCTTAGAACCAATGTCAAATGACTAGCATGCTCTTCTAGATTCTTGCTGTAGATTAAGATGTCATCAAAGTATACTACAACAAAGACTCCTATGAAAGCTCTAAGAACAGGATTCATCAACCTCATGAAAATACTAGGTGCATTTGTTAACCCAAATGGCATGACTAACCATTCATATAATCCATGCTTAGTTTTAAATGCAGTTTTCTATTCATCTCCTTCCTTCATGCGTATTTGATGGTACCCACTCTTAAGATCTATCTTAGAAAAGATTATGGAACCATGCAATTCATCAAGCATGTCATATAACCTAGGGATTGGATGGCGATACTTTACCGTAATGTTGTTGATTGCTCTACAATCAACACACATGCACCAGCTGCCATCTTTCTTTGGCACAAGTAGAACTGGCACAACACAAGGACTCATGCTCTCCCTGATGTAGCCCTTCTCCATTAGCTCATTAACTTGCCTTTGCAGCTCCTTAGTCTCAACGGGGTTGGTTCTATAAACTGGTCTATTTGGTAGTGAGGCTCCAGGTACAAAATCAATCTGATGTTCAATGCCTCTGATGGGTGGTAGCCCCTTTGGATTGTCTTCTGGAAATACATCTTCATAATCCTGCAAAATAGAAGTCACTTCACTCGGTAATACCGGTGCAACGTTAGTTAAGCTCATGAGAGCTTCCTTATATAAACAAAAGAACAGGTTGTTGTGAGAAGAGAGCCTTCTTAACTCCACCAGTTCTCACAAAGAAACTTGAGTGCTTTTTGTTCTTGTTCTCACAGCCTCTGTCACTTTTGTTGCTTATGGTTTCTTTTGAAGTTCCAGCTGTTTCCTTTGCTCCAACACGAGCTGATCTTGGTACACCTCCTGTGGTGTCATAGGAACAAGTGTGATCTTCTTACCTTTGTGTTCAAACGAGTGTTGGTTGGTGTAACCATCATGAATGACCTTTCGATCAAATTACCATGGTCTTCCAAGCAGAATGTGGCCAGCCTCCATTGGTAAAACATCACAAAGGATCTCATCTTGGTACTTTCCAATGGTTATAGGTACCTTGACTTGGATGCTTACCTTCATTTTGCCGCACTCATTAAGCCATTGCAGCTTATACGGCTTTGGGTGCTTGAACACTTCCAGACCTAACTTGTTTACCATAGTTTCACTAGCCACATTAGTGCAGCTGCCTCTATCAATAATGATGCTGCAAACCTTTCCTTGGACGTGGCATCTTGAGTGAAAAAGGTTCTCTCTTTGCTCATGTTCTTTGGTTTTGTTTTTTACGCTTAGCGTTCTTCTTGTTACCAATAATTCTCCTGCCATAGGAGGTTCAAGATGCTCTTCTGAAGAATCAAAAAAGACTTCTTCTTCCTCGGATTCTATTTCACCATTATCCAACAGAATCATGATCTTCTTGTTGGTGCATTCATTCGCATAATGCCTTCTTCCTTGGCATTTGAAACACTTCACATCTCTTGTTCTAGTAGATGTAGTAGCTTCAGATTTGCCCTTGACGTCTTGAGTGGTTGTTGAAGGTTTGGAATCAACTTTAGCAATCTGTTTTCCTTCCCTTTGGTAGCTAGGCTTGTTGTTAGCTGATCCAT
>JAEVFF010000277.1:363200-553126 GCA_018901945.1 Pugionium dolabratum
CTCTTATGACGAATCAGAAAAGACTTCTTCTTCCTCGTATTCTATTTCACCATTATCCAACAGAATCATGATCTTCTTGTTGGTGCATTCATTCGCATAATGCCCTCTTCCTTGGCATTTGAAACACTTCACATCTCTTGTTCTAGTTGATGTAGTAGCTTCAGATTTGCCCTTGACGTCTTGAGTGGTTGTTGAAGGTTTGGAATCAACTTTAGCAATCTGTTTTCCTTCCCTTTGGTAGCTAGGCTTATTGTTAGCTGCTCCATAGCTTGGCCTAGTATAACTTTTCCTTTTTAACTGTTGTTCCACCAGTATAGCTTTGTGCAACATTTCTTCTACCTCCACATAATGTTCCAGCTCCATTCTATCTTGAATGTCACGGTTAAGTCCTCCTAAAAATCTTGCCATAGTAGCTTCTCTGTCTTCTGAAATGTCTGCCCTGATCATGAGGGTTTCCAACTCTTGGAAATAGTCCTCAACACTTCGGCTTCCTTGATTGAGTCTCCTTAGCTTTTGGTGAAGTTCACGGTGGTAATGGTTGGGCACAAACCTTTTCCTCATTATGGCTTTCATCTCAGCCCATGTTTCTACTGGATACTCACCATTACGTCTTCTGGAAGTCACCAATTGATCCCACCAGCTGAGTGCATACTCATAAAATTCCGTAGCAGCTATGCGGACCTTGTTGAGCTCGGAATAGTGTTGACAATCAAACCCCAGCTCGATCTTCTTCTCCCATTCCAGGTAAGTGTCTGGATCATTTTTGCCATAGAATGATGGTATCTTAAGTTTAAGACCTCTTATGGTGTCATTAAGCGTCACCCTTTTCTTCTCTTACACGCCTATGCCTCCTTTGGGTTCTCCTACTCCCTTCACTGCCATGACTATAGTAGGCTTCTATTTCTTCATTATGGCCATGTCTAAAGGGATTCTTGGTTCTCCTTGGACCTGCTTCAGTGTTACTATTGTTCTGAACATCATCAAGTCGCAAATGAATGGCTTCCAGCTCTACTTGTAGTACTTTCTTCATTTCTGCTACTAGAGCCTCCATTAACAAGTTTGGTGCTTCTGAAGTTTGATTTCCTCCTGACATAGCTACAAATACACTTAACAAATGCGTCAAAAATACCTGTTCTGAAAAAATATTTTCGATGGAAGATGAAGAGTTGCGAGTATGTTATTTTCTAATCTGAAAATGCAATGGGTTGGGGTCGATTTTGATGTTATAAACTGATGTAATATTGGATAAAAACAACAATGCAATTATATGGATAGGTTTTTTTCGATTAATCAACTGATGCAAATCGATACACAAGCATATGCAATCTAAATAGATGGAAATAAAGAGATATAGAGATCAGTGATAGGGAAAACCGATCAGAAGTGTGCTCTGATACCAAATGATGCGAACCTCCCAAGGAATGCACTTCTGGATGCGGTTGAGATAGGCTTTACAACAGAATGAATCGAAATCCGATCTGTTCAAAGGTTGTGGATTGAAGGGTCACACAGTAGCTGCGGAAAGACTACTGATTTACCTAAGATAGTAGCTTAGATATTACACACTAAGGCTACTAAATATTGATTGAAGGATATTACACACCAACAATCAGATTAAGAAGAGAATCACTCTCAAACTTAAGAAAAGAAGCTGTTTTTATTTGAAAAGTTGAATGATCAAGTTTACAACTGAAAGCCCCTATTTATACTATAAGGGGACGTAAATATGAGGAGCCAACAACATTAAATTGGTTACAATTACAAGGGAAGACTTGACCAAAGACCTTGACCAAAGACCTTGACTTCATTAACTCTTATTTTGACTATGAATGTAGACACTTTTCCCCCCCTTTGATGATGCCAATTTTGATCATTTTGAATTGAACTCCTTTTTATTTTAAACAACAAATTGGGCTGGTTGTAATGTGATTCATTTGCCTCATTAAAAACCTTACCAAGAAAACCCAATGGGAGAAAACTTGGATAAGGAAAAAAGAGTACAAATGGATCACATACCCATTTGTATGATGTCTTGAGCTTGTACTAAAATCAGAGTGCTTTTAGGCACTTCTCCATTCAAGCTCAAGTGAATTTGTTGTGCATTCTCCTTGTTGAGCATGCAGCTGATTGCCTCTTTGAGTTTCTTGGCCTTGGCTCGGGTTAATGGTCCAGCTGGTAGTGCAAGAGCTTCTCCATGTTCCACTGGTTCATTCCTAGCCATGAGCTTCTCCTTTTGTGTGCTTTCCATGCTCGTATCATGAACTCTAAATTGAAAGTTACGGACGATTTATTTCGGATATGTGAAGTTGATCGGCTAGTTAAAATAATCATTTTATACTGATCATTGGTGTTCCTTTTGTAAAGGCTTATAAATGAAACATAATTCATGACATCACGCAAATTGGGATACATTGGATTACTTGGAGGCTGTTTTGTAGCTCTTTCTGTCTCAAATGTTTTCACAATATGTAAAATTGAGGTAGCTCAACGTGGGCATTGGACTCATGTCATTTTGAGCTCTAACTCAAAAGTTAAGAAAATTTAGTGCGGACATGTAAAGTTGATCAACTTTTAAAATGATCATTCTAAACTGATCATTGATACTCCTTGAGTAAAAGCTTATAAATAAAGCATAATGCATGGTATCACGCAGTTTGGGATAGATTGGATTACTTGGAGGCTTTGTCGTAGCAATTTCTGTAATAGATTTTGTTACAAGATAGAAAATTGAGCTAGTTTAACGTGGACGTTGAATTCGTATCCTTTTGAACTTTAAATCAAGAGTTACGGACGATTTAAAGCTGACATGTCAAGTTGGAGTGGTCGATTAAAAAGATCATTCTTAACTATTCATTGGTACTCCTTGAGTAAATGCTTATAAATGAAGCGTAATGTATGGCATCAAGCAGTTTAGGATAGATTGGATTATTTGGAGGCTTTGTCATAGCTAATTCGGTAATAGATTTTGTTACAAGATAGAAAATTGGGCTAGTTTAACGTGGACGTTGAATTCGTATCCTTTTGAACTTTAAATCAAGAGTTACGGACGATTTAAAGCTGACATGTCAAGTTGGAGTGGCCGGTTAAAAAGATCATTCTTAACTATTCATTGGTACTCCTTGAGTAAATGCTTATAAATGAAGCGTAATGTATGGCATCATGCAGTTCAGGATAGATTGGATTATTTGGAGGCTTTTTCATAGCTATTTCGGTCTTAAATTTTGTCACAATATAGAAAATTGAGCTTGCCTAACGTGGGTGTTAGATATGTGACATTTTGAACTGTAAATCAAAAGTTATAGACGATTTAGTGCGGAGAGGTCAAGTTGATCGGCTAGTTAAAATGATCATTTTAAACTAATCATTGTTGCTCCTTGAGTAAAGGCGTATAAATGAAGCATAATGCATGGCACCACGCACTTTGGGATACATTGGATTATTTGGAGGCTTTTTCGTAGCTCATTCAGTATCAAATGTTGTCACAATATGTAAAATTTATCTAGATTAATGTGGGCGTTGGACTCATGTCATTTTGAGCTCTAAATCGAAAGTTAAAAACAATTTAGTGCAGACATGTCAAGTTGATCGGGTATTTAAAATGACCATTTTAAATTGATCATTGGTGCCCCTTGAGTAAAGGTTTATAAATGAAGGATAATGCATGGCATCACACAATTTGGGATCGATTGGATTACTTGGATGTTTTTTCATAACTATTCGTGTCTTACATTTTGTCATAATATAAAAAATTGCGATAGCTTAACGTGGGTGTTGCACTACAAGAAAACATCATATTCTCGATGGCCATTTTCGTCGGAAACACGTCGGGAATACCGATTCCCATTTTTTTCCGATGAACATTGTCCGTCGGGACTATTTCGTCGGAAATTAGTTTCCATCAGGAAAGAATAGGGAATTTCAGACGGCTTAGCGGTAAAAGGAGCCGACGGATAGGCGATAGACTAATGCCGTTCGGAAATTACCGACGGATATTCGATGGATGTATTCCGTCGGAACATTCCGACGGATAGACGATGGGTTCTTGCCGTCAGAAAATTATGACAGATATTCAATGGAACACTTCCGTCGGAAATTCCCGATGAATTTGCGATGGTACATTTTCCGATAACTATTGCCATCGGGAATGTGAACCGATGATATATCCCGATGGTTATTACCCGTCGGGAGTTAGGCGACATATTTCCGACGGAATTACCAACGACAGCATCCATCGGAAATAACCAATTGATTAAAAAAAATTAAAATATTTATTTTCTTAAAATTATTCATTAAATATTTTAAAAATATATTTATTAAAAATATTAAAATAAATAATATTAATATTAATATTAAATTAATAGTTTTAAATATTTTAAAAAATAATAGTACAATTAATAAAAATAATATTCTAATTATAAATATAATAATTAAACAATTATTTTCAAATACAAATTACAACGGAGGGGTAGGAGGAGAAGGAGGAGAAAAATGACTATCAGAAAATTTGTTTATCATCATTTCTACAACATTTTTGAGATTATTCATCTCTATTTTCATAACCACTATTTCTTCTTTTAGCTCTTCATTCTCCTCGTTTCTACCTGCAAATGTTGTGCCACCGGTATCTGCAACTCTCCCGAGTGCTGGATGACGACATTTAGAAAATATTACTTCCTTTAAAAACAAAAAAAATATTATTAGAAAGTTATTATAATATTAATTATATAAAAAAAAATCCAACTTACATCAAGAACTAGGTGGTTAATCTCATAATGAGGTAATTTGGCGACCAAAGATGAAGAACCAACTTGAGACTACAGGGTTAAAATATAACTTTTTTTCTTTTTTACTTTTTCGATGATCTCACTAACGAGACCATCTTGGATGCGACCAGTCTTTTTATTCGTGTGGACGGCCTCGAGAAGTTGCAAGTGATCTGAAGACGCTCCAATTTCTTGTGCCTAAAAGTAAAAAATTCTAAATTAATAATTTAAAATTTTTCAAATAATAATAAATAAAATTTATAATAATTAATTTACCGGTTGATCGGCTCATCTCAGAAAATTAGTCAATCCGGCATTGTGAATATAAATGTCTTTGCCTCCTCGGTCGCTCTTCCGGTTTTCCAAATTAGTTCTCGAAATGACCTCAGCATTGAAAGATTTCCAATAACGAATAAAGTCGTTCCAAACCGACTTATTCAACACTCTTGGTTTATCTTTTCCCTTTTTCCATTTTTATTTCCACTCATTCATGTGGCGGGAAAATTGTACTGCAGCCTCTTTTTCGAAAGCTTCTTCCACCAATTTTATGTTCATGGTATCCCATGTAAATTCTTGCTGCGAAATTTACTTATATATTACTAAAATATATTATTTAAAACTATTTAAAACAATTATATATTTAAAAATTAAATAACGTACCGCAAACGTCCTTAACTAAATCTGACTTTCTTCGTACGAAATATCTCTAAATTTGGTATATGGTTTGTTCAAAAGAGAATGAAGCATCTTTAATATAGATTTGCTTATTCCGTTGTTTGAAATACCAAACCTACAAATTTTTATTAGAATAGCGTTTAAACAATTATTTTAAATATAATTATAGAATAGCGTTAAAATAATTATTTTAAATACAATTATAGAAAAATTTAATTTATCATGTCGAGTTTCCTTGACGTCTCGGATCGAGAAATGTAAGAAGTTCACGACAAGGCTGCTGAACCAATTCTTCAATTGTCATTGGTCGGAAAAAATCATTTGTAAATTCTGGAACTTGAGTTGGTATACAACTCGGAGTCGATGACTAACCACGTCTTTGGTAATCTTGATACGACCTATGATTGGGATATTTTATCAATCTATCTACATTTACTATTTACCATTTTCTTTTCGAAATATTAAATTATTTAAAATAATAATCAATTATTTTTATTTTCATTCTTTTGACAAAATCAACGTATATTCTTTGGAGCTTTTTCAAATAGACCAAAACCGAAACTGAGATGAAACTAATATCATCAATAATTTTATATTTCTTAAACTCTAATTATTTTTTTGAAAAATTATTATAGAACTAAAATTAATTTATACAATAAAAACTTAAACTTAAAGCTTTATTTTGCAGTAGCATTTCTACAAGAAAATCAACTTGAAAATCAAGTTGATCAACATTTCTACAAGAAAATCAACTTGAAAATCAACTTGTGGTACCTACGTAATCCCAAAAAGAAAATCAACTTGATCATATAATCATCACAACTGGACAAATAATATCATCAACTTGTAGCCAAGTTTGTATTTGCCAACTTTGGGAAACCCAAATTGCTTAATTAATTATAATAGACGTCTTTGACAGCAAATACAAACTTGGCAAATGTTGCTTTTAAAGTAATATATGACAAAGTCACGTTTGTGTGTTAAACGTTAAGAAAACATACGTTGGTGTGTAGATGAGATATCGTAGGATGGGAAGAGTCTCGAAGATATCACACTATGCAACACAGAACTGAGAATCTTAAAATAGCAAGATTTCAACTGACAACCTAAAATTATCGGACAGAATCAAGTCTACAAGACGAGAGAACATAAACGTATAGACGAAGTTTCGCAAAACCGAAGAGAAACCCTCTAAGAAAGCAAAGGGCGTAAACGATATTCAAAAGATACAAGATCAGGAACACAAAAGAAGTTGAATTTGGGGTGTGAAACGAAGTATCGATTCTTGATCTAGATAATCCCCAGAATCAAATTCCCAGTAAAATCAAGAAATAAACAACAAATCTGACAATGAATCCTCGAAAAGTCTCCTCTTTTTTAGCATTTACTAAACGACAACAAAAATCCAGAAATCAAAATCGAACCTTTATATTAAAACACTCAACGATCCAAACAAAATCCTGATGAAAAATTCGGCAGTGAAAATTTAGAAGGATATATACAGTGAAAATTATAGATGTTCATGATATTAAACCGAACATGAAACTTAAAAGAATATAACAAATCTAGATTATGTTATAAAACTTACATTATTTACGACCACAGGTCGAATTCCGACGACGACAGCAGGTTTTCCGGCGAGAACGCGGCGGGGAGGCGAAGAGATTTTGTTGCAGAGAAACGCGAAAGAAAAAAGAGAAGAAACGGCCGTAGGTTATATTAAACATTTCTGACGGCAATTTTTGTCGGAAATCCGTCGGGAATAAAATAAATATTTTTGCGGAAGCCCGCGTTGGGAATTACGTTTCCCACGTATAGCCGTCAGGAATCTGTCGAAAATCCGTCGGACGGCTTAAATCACATGCATGATCGACAAATAGTCTGCCCACGTTGCAATTACGTTTTTGATGGGTTTCCGACGGCTTTCCAACGCAATACCAAAGCCGTCGGAAATCCGTCGGTTATGTAAATCAATATTTCAAAAAAATATTAAATTAAAAATGTAAAAAATATATAGATAAATTTATAAAAAAAAACACTTTTAATTATAAGATTGTCGATGGATTTCCGACGGAATTACCATCACCGTCGGAAATCCATCGGTAAGGATATTTTGAAAATGTATATATTTCTGTTTATCTTAAATTTAATATTTAAAACTAAAATCATAAATATTTAGTTCCAATGTTTTTTGTTTATTATAATTTATTCTAATTATAATAATTTGAAATGAAATATTATCAGAAAAAGATAATTTATATATAATTAAAATATGAAAAAAATATTATTATCACAAATTTAATCTGAATCTGATGAATATTCCAAATTAGTTAATTTTGGTCGTCAAACTCGCCAATCTCTTCTTTTGAATCTTGAAACACGTTGTAATCTCCGTTCGTGGTGTCATCAACAACAAGGTTAACTTCAAGAGAAGTGTCTATTGAACCTAAGTTACCAATTGTGTTTTGTTGCATAGGGTCTTGTTCGGTAATACCACATGCCATTTCTCTAGGATGTATTGAGGTGACTGTAATCCAAGGATCTTATTGTTCCTCACACGAGGATATCGAATATAACAAACCTGGTCTGCTTGGGATGCAAGTATAAAAGGATCATATTTTTGATGTCGCTTACGAAAGTGGACAGATGTAACACCAAATTCGTCTTGACGTTGACCCATGACAGGGTCATACCAGTCACAGTAGAACACAATACAACTCAAATCAATCATTCCTGGATAGTGAACTTCTAATATTTCACGAAGAACACCGTTGTATACAATTTCTCCCGATTGAGATGATACACCATAATTACAAATTGTTTGTGAGTTTCCTTCGTGATGACTTTTAAAAACATATCCACGAGTGCAGTACATTGGATAAGATTTTGCAGTAAATGTAGGACCACTCACCAACTCAACTAACCACGTGTGAAACGTTATCCCCCTAGAAGGACCTGTAGTAACCTACAAAATAATTGAATGTAGTCAATCATATATATATATAGGAAACTATTATTGAAAATTACATAATTGTGGTAACACTAACATAAAAACGCAACCATCTTGCAAATTCGCTTTTTTTAAGTTCGACCAACTCATTCTCGCTATAATCTGAATAATGAACACGTATCTGTTCCATGTATATCCTGTTAATTATGAAAAAAATAATTAACAATAAATTATAATAACAACTAAAAACAAAATTTGATTGAATGTACCTTTCATATTTCAAAATGTCATCACAATTTGTCAAAATATACAAATGCAAGTGATTGTGTTATTCTTCTGATAGGCCTCGCGTTTTCCCTTTTCCACTTAAGCGTCCAATTTGTGCAAATATTTCTGGCACATACACTTGATAGCTTGGTTTTTCTCCTCCATCATCATGTCGTGTAGGTCGTCTATTTATTGTTTGGACTTGTGATGAAAAATAGTAGCTGGCGAAGTTAGATGTTTTTTCATTATTATTTTATGCGACGATTGAACCTTCAACCATGACAAGATTTTTAACTTTTTTCTTTAGGTGGAACATATATCTCTCAAAAGGATACATCCATCGGTACTGAACAAGTCCTCCAAGCGATGCTTCTCTAGGGAGGTGAATGGAAGATGCTCCATAACATCAAAAAATGTTGGTGGAAATATTTTCTCCAGATTACAAATGAGAACTGGTATTTTTTCCTATAAATTTCGGATATCGTCTGTAGTAAGTGATCTTGTACATAAATCTCAGAAAAAGCACCAATCCCTATATAAAAATATATTTTAATATCATATAATATATGAAATTATGATTATTTATGTATAAAATAATGTAAACGTATCTACAATTGCTCCGTGGATGTTTTTAGGCAGCAGATCGCTAAAGGCAAATGGGAATAGTCTTTGCATGACAACATGACAATCATGACTTATCATCCTTGAAAATTTGCCTTCAATAGTATCGACACAATTACGAAGATTAGATGCGTATCCATATGGAAATTTGACACTATGCTTAATCCAATTCGTCTTTTGCATGCGCATCCAACCAGAATGCAGGAGACAATGATTTTCCATTTGACATTACATGTAGTTCCTTCCGGGAACAAATATCCGGCAAATCCAATCTAGCTTTCAAATTATCTTTTGTTTTTCCTTGCACATTTAGAACGGTATTCATTATGTTGTCGAAAAAAGTTCTTCTCAATGTGCATAACATCTAGATTATGGCGCAACAAATGGTCCTTCCAATATGGTAAATCCCAAAAAATGCTTTTCTTGTGCCAATTATGGTATTCGCCACAACCATCGACAGGGTAATGTTCGTTACCTCCACATGAAGCCATTCTCTCAGCACCAAAATCTCTAAGTTGAGTCATCATATAATTCCCGCCAAGAACAGGAGGTGGACCATCAAATTTTTTTTGTTTTTCCTAAACAATGTCGTGTTACGGCGATATGGATGATCTTGTGGTAGAAATCGACGATGACAATCGAACCAACTAGTCTTTCCCCGTGTTTCAGTTGGAACACATCAGTATTATCTTGACAATATGGACATGCTAATCTTCCACACGTCGACCATCCTGATAACATACCATATGCTGGAAAATCACTTATGGTCCACATAACTATTGCTCGCATCAAGAAGTTCTGTTGGTTGGAAACATCGAATGGTTCGACACCATTTTCCCACAATATTTTTAACTCATGAATTAGTGGCTGCAAGAAAATATCAAGCGATCGCTTAGGATGCTCTGGGCCGGGGACGAGAATTGTTAGAAACAAAAACTCTCGTTTCATGCACAAAGACGGAGGCAAATTATAAGGTGTAATGATAATTGGCCACAACGAGTATTGCCTCTCATGATTCCCAAAAGGGTTGAATCCATCTGTAGATAATCCGAGGTATATGTTTCTATGCTCATATGCAAAACTAGGATAAACCTGTTGAAAATGTTTCCATGCTTCTACATCCGAGGGATGCACAATTTCTCCATTTGAATTATGTTCTGCATGCCATCTCATAGGTTTTTCCATGTGTTCAGATTGATATAACCTCTTTAACCTCACTGTTAATGGCAAATACCACATCCATTTATGCCGAATAGGTACTATGCGGCTTGTCTCTTGAAATCGAGGTTTGTGACAAAATCGGTACTTCATGTGGTTTTTATCATTTCTCCAATAGATCATACAGTTGTCAATACATACATCGATCATCTGATATGGCAATCCAAGACCAGCTACAATTTTTTGAACCTTGTAATATGAAGCAGGTGCAATATTATCTTCAGGTAATATATCTCTAGCAAAATCAGCTGTCGCATTCACACAATCTTCAGCCAAGTTGAAATCCGTCTTTATCGTCATCAACCTGCTTGCAGCAGATAAAGGTGATAATCCATCTCTACAACCTTTATACAAAAGCTGATTGGATGCATCTAACATATCAAAAAAATTTGGGCTTCCAAATTAGGTTCCTCTATTATGCTAATATCTTCAATGTATGATGCTCTTTGTTCACGAAATGCATCATTTACCATCTGAATAGTACCTCCGTTCATATCAACTTTTGATGCCGGTTCCTCTACCCTAACATTAGTATTATCTAACCGTTTTGAAGTACTACCATAATATTGCATCATTGCATCAGTTTTTCCATGTGAATACCAAATTTTGTAACCTGGCATAAATCTAGTCCATTAACAATGATTACGTACTTTTCTAACAGAGATTAATCTATGATTTCGACATTTAATACACGAACAATACATTTTACCGTATTCCGATTCATGATATTGTTTGATACAAATGTCATGAACGCTTCAACACCTTGCGCAAATTCATCAGTCAATTCCCCCGTTGTTGAATCATAACGAGGTTTATCCATCCATGATCGAAAAAAGTCATAAGAACCCGAAGAAGACATTTTCTTGAAATGTTTTTGTTTTGAAGAAATTGTGAATGATCATATCGTATTTATATTGAAAATTAGAGATTATCACGAATTTTAAAGATATTATTACGAATTTTTAACAGATTATTACAAATTTTTAAGAGATTATTACAAATTTTTAACAGATATTCACAAATTTTAAATAGATTATTCTTAAGAATATTCTCTTTTCCGATGGATTTCCGATGGTTTTTGACCACAACCGGATAATCACAAATTTTGAATAAATTTTTTTTCCTTTTCCGACGGATTTGCGATGGTTTCCGACCACCGCTGGATAATCAAAATTTTTTAATAGATTATTCTTAAGTTTCCGACGGATTGCCGAAGGATTCCGACCATGGTAGGATATTGCCGATGGCTATCCAACGACCGTTTCCTATGGATTCCCGATGGATAGTAAAAACAACACACCGTCGGGAAGTCCTCAGAAAAAAAAACCGACGGTCTTAGTTACGTCGGTAATTTACGACGGTTTCAAGAGGATATCTCGACGACAATGCATTCATCGGAAAAGCGATGGTTTACCGTTAGGTTTTACAATCGATTTCCTGACGGTGGTGCAAGCGTCAGGAATTACCGATGGATCCCCGACGATGGACGTTCCCTCGGTATTCCATCGTGAATCCGTCGCCATATTGTTGGAAATTTCCGACTGTTTTGTTTCCATCAGAAATGCTATCGAAAATGTTAATATTTTTTTGTTGTGTTGGATTCATATCATTTTGAAATCTAAATCAAAAGTTATGGACGATTTAAAGTTGACATGTCAAGTTGATCAGATTATTAAAATGATCATTCTAAACTTAGCATTGATACTCCTTGAGTAAAGGCTTATAAATGAAGCAAAATGCATGACATCACATAGTTTCGCATACATTGGATTACTTGAAGGCTTTTTTGTAGCTATTTCACTCTCAAATCTTGTCACAATATGGAAAATTGAGCTACCTTAACGTTAGCATTGGAATCATGTCATTTTGAGCTCCATATTAAAAATGATCGATCGAAACTGATCATTGGTGCTCTTTGAGTAAAGGGTTATAAATTAAACATAATGCACAACATCACGCAGTTTCAGATTGATTGGATTACTTGGAGGCTTTATCGTAGCTATTTTGGTCTTAAATTTTGACACAATATAAAAACTTGGTCTAGCTAAACGTGGGTGTTAGATTCCTGTCATTTTGAACTCTAAGTCAAAAGTTACGGACGATTAAGTGCGGATATGTCAAGTTGATCGGCATGTTAAAATGATAATTCCAAACTAATCATTTATGTTCCATTAGTAAAGGCTTATAAATAGAGCATAATGCATGGTATCACACATTTTGGGATAGATTGGATAATTTGGTGGCTTTGTCGTAGCTTTTTCGGTCATAAATTTTGTCATAATATAGAAAATTGAGCGAGCTTAATGTACCCGTTCGATTTGTGTCATTTTGAACTCTAAATCAAAAGTTACAGACGATTTAGTGCGTGCATGTCAAGTTGATCGGCCAGTTAAAATGATCATTCTAAACTGATTGTTGGTACTCTTTGATTAAAATCTTATAAATGAAGCATAGCATCATGCATTTTCGAATTCATTGGATTACATGGAGGCTTTGTAGTAGCTCTTTAACTCCCAAATATTGCCAAAATACGGAAAATTAAACTAGTTTCATGTGGGCGTTAGACTCCTGTCATTTTGAGCTCTAAATAAAAAGTTAAACACAATTTAGTGCAGAGATGTCAAGTTGATCGGCCAGTTAAAATGATCATTCTAAACTGATCATTGCTGCTACTTGAGTAAAGGCTTATAAATGAAGCATAATGCTTGGCATCACGGAGTTTGGGATAGATTGCATTACTTTGATGCCTTGTCTAGCTCTTTAAGTCTCATATGTTTTCACAATATGGAAAATTGAGCTCATGTTATTTTGAGCATTAAATCAAAAGTTGAAGACGATTTAGTACGGACATGTCAAGTTTATTAGCTTATTAAAACGATCATTCTAAACTGATCATTAGTGCTCCTTGAGTAAAAGCTTATAAATGAAGCATAATGCATGACATCACGTAGTTCGGGGATAGATTGGATTACTTGAAAGCTTTGTCGTAGCTATTTTGGGGTTAAAATTTATAACAATATAGAAACTTGATATAGCTTAACATGGTCGTTGGATTCTATCTTTCTGAACTCTAAATCAAAAGTTACAGATGATTTAGTTCAGACATGTCAAGTTGATCGGCCTGTTAAAATTATCATTCTAAACTTAGCATTGCTGCTCCTTAAGTAAAGGTTTATAAATGAAGCATAATGTATGACATCACGCAGTTTGAGATACATTGGATTACTTGGAGGCTTTTTCGTATCTCTCTCAGTCTCAAATGTTATCACAATATGGAAAATTGAGCTAGCTTAACGTGGGTGTTGGATTCATGTCATTCTCTAAATCAAAGTTATGGACAATTTAGTGCGGATATGTGAAGTTGATCGGCAACTTAAAATGATCATTGGTGCTCCTTAAATAAAGGCTTATAAATGAAGTATAATGAATGGGTTCACGCAGTTTGGGATACGTTGGATTGCTTGGAGGTTTAGTAGTAGCTCTTTCAATCTCAAATGTTGTCACAATATGGAAAATTGAGCTAGCTTAATGTTGGCGTTGGACTCATGTCATTATGAGTTCTAAATCAAAAAAGTTAAAGACGATTTAGAGGGGAAATGTCAAGTTGATCATCTATTTAAAATGATCATGCTAAACTGATCATTGGTGCTCCTTGAGTAAAACATTATAAATGAAGCATAATGCACGGTATCACACAATTTGGGATAGATTGGATTACTTGGAGGCTTTGTCGTAATAATTTTGGTGTTAAATTATATTAGAATATAGAAAATTGAGTTAGCTTAACGTGGGTGTTGGATAGGTATCATTCTCTAAAAAAATGTTACAGACAATTTCGTGTGGACATATCAAGTTGATCGGCCAATAAAAATGATCATTCTAAACTGATCATTGGTGCTACTTGAGTAAAGGCTTCTAAATGAAGTATAATGAATGGCATGATGTATTTTGGCATACACTGGATTACGTGGAGGCTTTCTAGTAACTCTTTCAGTCTCAAATGCTGTCAAAATATAAAAAATTGAGCTAGTTTAATGTGAGCGTTGGACTAATGGCATTTTGAACTCCAAATCAAAAGTAAAGACGACCTAGGGCGGACATTTCAAGTTGATCAGCTAGTTAAAATGATCATTCTAAACTGATCATTAGTGCTCCTTGAGAAAAGGCTTATAAATGAAGCATAACGCATGGCATCAAAGAGTTTGGAATAGATTGGATTACTCGGAGGCTTTTTCGTAGCATTTCGGTGATAAATTTTATCAGCATATAGAAAATTGATGTAGCTTAATGTGGGTGTTGAATTCGTGTCATTCTGAACTCAGTGAGAAGTTATGGATGATTTAGGGCGGACATGTCAAGTTGATCGGCCTGTTAAAATAATAATTCTAAACTGATCATTGGTGGTCCTTGATTAAATACTTATAAATGAAGCATAATGAATGGCATCACCTAGTTCGGGATACGTTGGATTACTTGGAGGCTTTGTTGTCGCTCTTTCAGTCTCAAATGTTGTCACAATATGGAAAATTAAGCTAGCTTAACGTGGGCATTGGACTCATGTCATTTTGAGTTCTAAATCAAAAGTTAAAGACGATATAGTGTGGACATGTCAAGTTGATCAGCTATTTAAAATGATCATTCTAAACTGATCATTGGTTCTCCTTGAGTAAAGGCTTATAAATGAAGCATAATGCATGATGTCACGCAGTTCGGGATAGATTGGATTATTTGGAGGTTTTGTAGTAGCTATTTCGGTGCTAAATTATATCACAATATAGAAAATTGGGTTAGCTTTAAGTGGGCAATGGATTGGTGTCATTCTCTAAATCAAAAGTTATAATTGATTTCGTGCGGACAAGTCAAGTGAATCGGCCAGTTAAAATTGTCATTCTAAACTGATCATTGGTGCTTTTTGAGTAAATGCTTATAAATGAAGTATAATGAATGGCATCACGCAGTTTAGGATACATTGGATTGTTTTGAGCTTTAGTAGTAGCTCTTTCAGTCTCAAATGTTATCACAATATGGAAAATTAAGCTAGCCTAATGTTGGCGTTGGACTCATGTCATTATGAGTTCGAAATCAAAAGTTAAAAACGATTTAGTGGGGATATGTCAAGTTGATCAGCTATTTAAAATGATCACTCTAAACTGATCATTAGTGCTCCTTGAGTAAAGGCTTATAAATGAAGCATAATACATGTCATCACACAGTTCGGAATAGAGATTACTTGGAGGTTTTGTCGTATCTATTTCGTGTTAAATTATATCAGAATATAGAAAATTTAGTTACCTTAACATGGGCATTGGATTTGTGTCATTCTCTAAATCAAAAGTTAGAGACGATTTCCTGCGGACATATCAAGTTGATCGGCTAGTTAAAATGATCATTCTAAACTGATCATTGGTGCTCCTTGAGTAAAGGCTTATAAATGAAGTATAATGAATGGCATCATGCAGTTTGGGATACATTGGATTACGTGGAGGCTTTCTAGTAACTATTTCAGTTTTTAATGTTGTCACAATATAGAAAATTGAGATAGTTTAAAGTGAGTATTGGACTCATGTCATTTTGAACTCTAAATCAAAAGTTAAAGACGATTTAGGGCGGACATGTCAAGTTGATCAGATAGTTAAAATCATCATTCTAAACGGATAATTAGTGCTCCTTGTGTAAAGACTTATATATGAAGCATAACGCATGGCATCACTAAGTTTGGGATAGATTGGATTACTAGCTTGGAGCCTTTGTCATAACTATTTCAGTGTTAAATTTTATCCCAATATAGAAAATTGATGTAGCTTAATGTGGGCATTGGATTCGTGTCATTCTGAACTCTAAATCAAAAGTATGGATGATTTAGTGCGGACATGTCAAGTTCATTGGCCAGTTAAAATGATCATTCTAAACTGATCATTGGTGGTACTTGATTAAAGACTTATAAATGAAACATAATGAATGGCATCACGCAGTTGGGGATACGTTGGATTACTTGGAGGCTTTGTTGTAGCTCTTTCAGTATCAAATGTTGTCACAATATTGAAAATGGAGCTAGTTTAATGTTGGCGTTGGACTCATGTCATTTTGAGTTCTAAATCAAAAGTTAAAGACTATTTAGTGGGGACATGTCAAGTTGATCAGCTATTTAAAATGATCATTCCAAACTGATCATTAGTGCTCCTTGAGTAAAGGCTTATAAATGAAGCATAATGCATGGCATCACACAATTTGGAATAGAGTGGATTACTTGGAGGTTTTGTCGTAGCTATTTCGGTGTTAAATTATATCAGAATATAGAAAATTGAGTTATCTTAATCAAAAGTTAGAGACGATTTCGTGCGGACATATCAAGTTGATCGGCCAGTTAAAATGATCATTCTAAACTGATCATTGGTGCTCCTTAAGTAAAGGCTTATAAACGAAACAAAATGCATGGCATCCTGCAGTTTGGAATAGATTGCATTACTTGGAGACTTTGTCCAGCTCTTTCAGTCTCAAATATTGTCACAATATCGAAAATTGAGCTATCTTAATGTGGGCAGAGGATTCATGTCATTTTGAGCTCTAAATCAAAAGTTAAAGATGACTTAGTGCAGAAATGTCAAGTTGATGAGCTAGTTAAAATGATCATTATAAACTGATCATTCGTGCTCCTTGAGTAAAGGCTTATAAATTAAGCCTAATGCATAGCTTAATCTAAATTTTGTTACAATATAGAAAGTTAAACTAGCTTAATGTGGGCGTTGAATTTGTGTCATTCTACAATATAAATCAAAAGTTATAGACGATTTAGTGTGAACATATCAAATTGATCGGCCAGTTAAAATGATCATTCTAAACTGATCATTGGTGCTCCTTGAGTGAAGCTTAGAAGTGAAGCATAATGCATGTCATCACGCAATTTGGGATAGATTGCATTACTGTGAGGCTCTGTTGATCTCTTTCAGTCTCAAATATTATCATAATATGGAAAATTGAGCTAGGTTAACGTGGCTATAGGATTCATGTCATCTTGAGCTCTAAATAAAAAGTTAATGATGAATTAGTGTGGACATATCAAGTTGATCAGTTAGTTAAAATGATCATACTAAACTGATCATTGGTGCTCCTTGAGTAAAGGCTTATAAATGAACCATAATGCATGACATCACACATTTTGGGATATATTGGGTACTTTGACGCTTTGCGTAGCACTTTCGGTCTTAAATTTTGTCAAAATATAGAAAATTGAGCTACCTTAACGTGGGTGTTGGATTCTTGTCATTTTGAACTGTAAATCAAAAGTTTCAAAAGTTTTATTAGGGAAATGTCAAATTGATCGGCCTGTTAAAATGATCATTCTAAACTGAACATTGGTTCTCCTTAAATAAAGGCTTATAAATGAAGCATTATGCATGGTTTCATGCAGTTTGGGATAGATTGCATTACTTTACGGATTTGTCTAGCTCTTTCAATCTCAAATGTTGTCACGATATGGAAAATTGAGCTAGCTTAATGTGGACGTTGGATTCATATCATTTTGAGCTCTAAATAAAAAGTTAAAGACGATTTAGTGCAGTCATATAAGGTTGATCAGCTAGTTAAAATGTTCATCCTAAATTGATCATTGGTGCTTCTTGAAAAAGGCTTATAAATGAAGAATAATGTATAGCACCACACATTTTGGGATAGATTGGATTACTTGGAGGCTTTTTCGTAGCTATTTCGGTATTAAATTTTGTTAAAATAAAGAAAATTAAGCTAGCTTAATATGGGCGTTGAATTCATGTCATTCTGAAATCTAAATCAAAAGTTACGGTCTATTTAGTGTGGACATGTCAAATTGATCAGCTAGTTAAAATGATGATTCTAAACTGATCACTGGTGCTCCTTGAATAAAGCTTATAAGAGAAGCATAATTCATGGCATCGGAATTTGGGAAAGATTGAATTACTTTGAGGCTTTATCTAGCTCTTTCAATCTCAAATATTGTCACAATATGGAAAATTGAGCTAGCTTAACGTGGCCGTTGGATTCATGTCATCTTGAGGTCTAAATAAAAAGTTAATGACGAATTACTGTGGACATGTCAAGTTGATCAGCTAGTTAAAATGGTCAAACTAAACTAATCATTGGTGCTCCTTGAGTAAAGGCTTATAAATGAAGCATAATGCGTGACATCACGTATTTTGAGATAGATTGGATTGCTTGGATGCTTTGCGTACCTCTTTCGGTCTTAAATTTTGTCATAATATAAAAAATTGATCTAGCTTAACATGGGCGTTGGATTCTTGTCATTTTGAACTATAAAGAAAAAGTTACGGACGATTTATTACCGACATGTCAAATTGATCGGCCAGTAAATGATCATTGTAAACTGCATATTGGTTCTCCTTGAATAAAGGCTTATAAATGAAGCAGTATGCATGGTATCACACAGTTTGGAATAGATTGCATTACTTTGAGGCTTTGTCTAGCTATTTTAGTCTCGAATGTTGTCACAATATGGAAAATTAAGCTAGCTTAATGTGGGCGTTGGATTCATATCATTTTGTGCTCTATATCAAAAGTTAAAGATGATTTAGTGCAAACATATCAAGTTGATCAGATAGTTAAAATGATCATCCTAAACTGATTATTGGTGCTACTTGAATACAAGCTTATAAATGAAGAATAATGCATAACATCACGCATTTTGGGATAGATTGGATTACTTAAAGGCTTTTTCGTAGCTATTTCGATCTAAAATTTTGTCATAATATAGAAAATTAAGCTAGTTTAACGTGGGTGTTGGATTCGTGTCATTTTGAGCTCCAAATCAAAAGTTCCGGACGATTTAGTGTGGTCATGTAAAATTGATCGGCATGTTCAAATGATTATTCTGAACTGATCATTGGTGCACCTTGAGTAATGCTTATAAGTGAAGCGTAATGCATGGCATCACGCAGTTTGGGATTGATTGCATTACTTTGAGACTTTGTCTAGCTCTTTTAGTCTCAAATATTGTCAGAATATGGAAAATTGAGCTCGCTTAACGTGGACTTTGTTTTCATGTCATCTTGAGTTATAAAATAAAAAGTTAATGACGATTTAGTGTAGACATTTCAAGTTGATCAGCTAGTTAAAATGATAATTATAAACTGATCATTGGTGCTCCTTGACTAAAGGCTTATAAAGGAAGCATACTGCATGACATCACACATTTCGGGATAGATTGGATTACTTGGACGCTTTGCGTAGCTATTTCGGTCTTAAATTTTATCACAATATAGAAAATTTGGCTAGCTTAATGTGGGCGTTGGATTCGTGTCAATCAGAACTCTAAATAAAAAATTACGGAAAATTTAGTAAGGACATGTGAAATTGATCGGCCAGTTAAAATGATCGTTCTAAGCTGATCATTGGTTCTCCTTTAGTAAAGGCTTATAAATAAAGCATAATGCATACCATCATGCAGTTTGTGATATATTGCATTAATTTGAGGCTTTGTCTAGCTCTTTAAGTCTCAATTGTTGTCACAATATGGAAGATTGACCGAGATTAATGTGGGCATTGGATTCATGTCGTCTTGAGCTCTAAATAAAAACTTAAGGAGAATTTAGTGTGGACATGTCAAGTTGAGCAGCTAGTTAAAATTATTATTCTAAACTGATCATTGGTGCCCCTTGAGCGAAGGCTTATAATGAAGCATAACACATGGTATCACACAGTTTGGGATACATTGGATTACATAGAGGCTTTGTCGTAGCTCTTTTAGTTTGAAATGTTGTCACAATATGAAAAATAGAGCTAGCTAAATGTGGGAGTTGGATTCTTGTCATTTTGAGCTCTAAATCAAAATTTAAAGACAATTTAGTGTAGACATGTCAAGCTGATCAGCTAGTTAAAATGACCATTCTAAACTGATCATTGGTGCTCACTGAGTAAAGGCTTTTGGGATATTACATGGCATCATGCATTTTGGGATAGATTGGATGACCTAGAGGCTTTGGCATAACTATTTGGGTCTTAATTTTTTTACAATATAGAAAATTGAGCTAGCTTAACATGGGCGTTCCGTTCTGGTCAGTTTGAACTCTAAAACAAAACTTACGGACGATTTAGAATAGACATGTTAAATTGATCGGCCAGTTAAAATGATCATTCTAAATTGATCATTGGTGCTCCTTCTGTAAAGGCTTATAAATGAAGCATAATGCATGACATCATGCAGTTTGGGATAGATTGCATTATTTTGAGGCTTTGTCTAGCTCTTGGAGTCTCAAATGTTGTCACAGTATTGAAAATTGAGCTAGCTTAACGTGGTCATTGGATTCATGTCAAGCTAATCAGCTAGTTAAAACGATCATTCTAAACTGATCATTGATGCTCCTTGAATAAAGGCTTCTAAATTAAGTATAATGCATGGCATCACGCAGTTTTGGATAGATTGCATTACTTTGAGGCTTTGTCTAGCTCTTTCAGTCTCAAATGTTGTCACAATATAGAAAATTAAGCTAGCTTAACGTTGTTGGTGGATTCATGTCAAGTTGATCGACAATTAAAATGATCATCCTAAAGTGATCATTGGTGCTCTTTAAGTAAACATTTATAAATGAAGCATAATGCATGACATCATTCAATTTGGGATAGATTGCATTACTTTGAGGCTTTGTCTAGCTCTTGTAATCTCAAATGTTGTCACAATTGGGAAAAGTGAACTAGCTTAACGTGGGTGTTGGATTCATGTAATTTTGCTGTAGCTATTTTGGTCTTCAATTTTTCCAGACTATAGAAAATTGAGCTACCTTAACGAGGGCGTTGGATTCTTATCATTTTGAATTCTAAAAAAAAGTTATGGATGATTTAGTATGTTCATGTGAAATTAATCGACCAGTTAAAATGATCATTCTAAACTGATCATTGGTGCTCCTTCAGAAGTGCTTATAAATGAAACATAATGCATGGCATCATGCAGTTTGGTATAGAATGCATTACTTTGAGGCTTTGACTAGCTTTTTCGGCCTCAAATGTTGTCACAATATGGAAAATTGAGCTAGCTTAACGTGGGCATTGGACTCATGTCATTTTAAGCTCTAAATCAAAAGTTAAATAAGATTTAAAGCGGATATGTCAAGTTGATCAGGTAGTTAAAATGATCATTCTAAATGTATCATTTGTGCGCAGTTGAGTAAAGGCTCACAAATGAAGAGTAATGCATAGCATCACACAGTTTGAGATAGAATGGATTACTTAAAGGCTTTGTCATAGCTATTTTGATCCTTAAATTTTGTCACAATATAGAAAATTGAGCTAGTTTAACGTGGTTGTTGTAATCCTATCATTTAAACTCTAAATAAAAAATTACGGATGGGCTCTAAGAAAACAAAGGCTTATAAATGAGAATAATGCATGACATCATGCAGTTTGGGATATATTGCATTACTTAGAGGCTTTCAGTAGCTCTTCAATCTCAAATGTTTTCACAATATGGAAAAGTGATCTAGCTTAACGTGGGCATTGGATTCTTGTCATTTTGAGCTCTAAATCAAAAGTAAGAGATAATTTACTGTAGACATGTCAAGTTGATCAGCTAGTGAAAATGATCATTCTAAACAGGTAATTGGTGCTCCTTCAGTAAAGGCTTGTAAATGAAGCGTAAAGCATGGCATCACGCATTTTGGGATAGATTGGAGTACTTGGAGGCTGTATCGTAGCTATTTCGGTCTTAAATTTTGTCACAATATAGAAAATTAAGTTAGCTTAACGTGGGCATTGGATTCGTGTCATCCTGAACTCTATATCAAAAGTTACGAACGATTTAGTGTGGACATGTGAAATTGATCGGCCAGTTAAAATGATCATTCTAAATTGATCATTGGTGATACCTAAGTAAATGCTTATAAAAGAAGTATAATGCATGGCATCATGTAGTCTGGGATAGATTACATTACTTTGAGTCTTTGTCTAGATCTTTCAGTCTCAAATGTTGTCACAATATGGAAAATTGAGCTAGATTAATGTGGGCGTTGTATTCATGTCATTTTGAGCTCTAAATCAAAAGTTAAAGACAATTTAGTGCATACATGTCAAGTTGATCAGCTAGTTAAAATGACAATTCTAAACTGATCATTGGCGCTCATTGAGTAAAGGCTTATCAATGAAGCACATTACATGGCATCATGCATTTTAGGATAGATTGGATACTTGGAGGCTTCGCCGTAGCTATTTGGGTCTTAAAGTTTTTCACAATACATAAAATTGAGCTAGCTTAACGTGTGTGTTGGGTTCGGGTCATTTTTAACTCTAAATCAAAAGTTATGGATGATTTAGAATGGACATGTTAAATTGATCGGCCTGTTAAAATGATCATTTTAAATTGATCATTGGTGCTCCTTCTGTAAAGGCTTATAAATGAAGCATAATGCATGGCACCATGTAGTTTGGGATAGATTGCATTACTTTGAGGATTTTTCTAGCTCTATCACTATCAAATGTTGTCACAATATAGAAAATTGATCTACCTTAACGTGGGCGTTGGATTTTTTTCATCTTGAGCTCTAAATAAAAAGTTAAAAACGATTTAGTGTGGACATATCAAATTGACCGGCTAGTTAAAATGATCATTCTAAACTGGTCATTGGTGCTCCTTGAGTAAAGGTTTATAAATGAAGCATAATGCATGACATCAAGGAGTTTGGGATACATTGGATTACTTGGAGGCTTTGTCGTAGCTCTTTTTGTCTGTAATGTTGTCACAATATGGAAAATTGAGATAGCTTAACGTGGGCGTTGGAATTATGTCATTTTGAACTCTAAATCAAAAGTTAAAGACGATTTAGTGCGGGACATATCAAGTTGATCAGCTAGTTAATATGATCATTCTAAACTAATCATTGGTGCTCATGGAGTAAAGGCGTAAAAATGAAGCATAATGCATAGCATCACACAGTTTGGGATAGATTGGATTACTTGTAGGCTTGGTCATAGCTATTTTGATCTTAAATTTTGTCACAATTTAGAAACTTGAGCTAGTTTAACGTGGGTGTTAGATTCGAGTCACTTTATACTTTTGAAAATTGAGCTAGGTTAACGTGTATGTTTGATTCATGTTACTTTAAACTTTAAATCAAAAGTTACTAACGATTTAGTATGGACATGTGAAATTGATCGGCCAGTTAAAATGATCATTCTGAAATGATCATTGGGGCTCCTTAAGTAAATGCTTATAAATGAAGCATAATGCATGGCATTATGTAATTTTGGATAGCTTGCATTACTTTGGGGCTTTGTCTAGCTCTTTCAGTCTAAAATGTTTTTACAATATTGAAAATTGAGCTAGCTTAACGTGGGCATTGTATTCATTTCATTTTGAGCTCTAAATCAAAAGTTAAAGACAATTTAGTGCAGATATGTCAAGTTGATCAGCTTTTTGAAGTGATCATTCTAAACAGGTCATTGTTGCTCCTAGCATAAATGCTTATAAATGAAGCATAATGCAAGGCATAAGACTGTTTGGGATAGATTGGATTACTTAGACACTTTTTTGTTGTTATTTCAGTCTTAAATTTTGTCACATTATAGAAAATTGAGTAAGTTTTTCGTGTTACTCTGACCTCAAAATCAAAAGTTACAAATGAGTTAGTGGAGACATGTCAAGTTTATCATCCAGTTAAAATGATCATTCTAAACTGAGCACCAAAAGGATTATAAATGAAGCACAATGCATGACATCACACAGTTTAGGACAGATTGGATTACTTTGATGCATGACATCCAGTTCTTTTAGACTAGATGTTGTCACAATACAGAAAATTGAGCTTGATTAACGTGGGAGTTGGATTCATGTCATTTTGAGATCTAAGTAAAAAGTAAAAGGCGATTTAGTGAGGACATATCAAGTTGATCGGATAGTTAAAATGATCATTCTAAACTAGTCATTGGTGCTCCTTGAGTAAAGTCTTATAAATGAAGCGCATGGCGTCATGCAGTTTGGGATAGATTGCATTACTTTGATGCTTTGTCTAGCTCTTTCAGTATAAAATATTGTCAATGTAAGGAAAATTGAGCTATCTTAACGTGGGAGTTGGATTCATGTCCTTTTGAGCTCTAAATAAAAAGTAAAAGATAATTTAATACGGACATGTCAAGTTCATTGGCCAGTTAAAATGATCATTCAAAACTGGTCATTGATGCTCCTTGAGTAAAGGCTTATAAATGAAGCATATTGCATGACATCATGTAGTTTGAGATACATGGGATGACTTGGATGCGTCATCGTAGCTCTTTCACTCTCGAATGTTGTCACAATATGGAAAATTGAGCTACTTAATGTGGGTGTTGGATACGTGTTATTTTGAACTATATATCAAAAGTTACGGATAATATAGTGCGGACATGTCAAGTTGATTGGCCATTTAAAATGATCATTCTAAACTAATAATTGGTGCTCCTTGAGTAAAGGCTTATAAATGAAGCATAATGCATGGCATGATGCAGTTTGGGAAAGATTGCATTACTTTGATGCTTGTCTGGCTCTTTCAGTCTCAAATGTTGTCACAATATGGAAAATTAAGCTAGCCTAACGTGGGCGTTGGATTCATATCATATTGAGCTTTATAAAAAACTTAAAAGACGATTTAGTGCGGACATGTCAAGTTGATCTGCTAGGTAAAGTGATTATTCTAACTGATCATTGGTGCTCATTTATTTAAGGCTTATAAATTAAACATAACATATGGCATAACGGAGTTTGGGATAGATTAGATTACTTGGAGGCTTTTTCATAGCCATTTTGATCTTCAATTTTGTCACAATATAGAAAATTGAGTTAGCCTAACGTGGGCGTTGGATTCATTTCATTTTGAACCTTAAATCATAAGTTACACACTATTTAGTGTGGACATGTCTAGTTGATTACCCGGTTAAAATGATCATTCTAAACTGGTCATTGGTGTTACTTGAGTAAAGGCTTATAAATGAAGCAGAATGTGTGGCATCATGCAGTTTGGGATAGATTGCCTTACTTTGATTTAGTGCGGATATTTCAAGTTGAGCAGCGAGTGAAATGATCTTTCTAAACTGATCATTGGTGGTCCTTTAGAAAAGGCTTATATATGAAGGATTATGCATTGCATCATGGAGTTTGGGATAGATTGGTTTACTTGGAGGCATTTTTGTAGCTATTTCGATATTAAATTTTGTCACAATATAGAAAATTGAGTTAGCTTAATGTGGGCATTCGATTCGTGTCATTATGAAATCTAAATCAAAATTAACGGACGATTTAGTGTGGACATGTCAAGTTGATCCACTAGTTAATATGATCATTCTAAACCTATCATTGGTGCTCCTTGAGAAAAGGCTTATAAATGAAGCCTTCTGCATGACATCACATAGTTTGGGATACATTGGATTACTTGGAGGCTTCGTCATAGCTCTTTCAATCTCAAATGCTGTCACAATGTGGAAAATTGAGCTAGCTTAAGATGGGTTGGACTCATGTGATTTTGAACCCTAAATCAAAAGTTAAAGACGATTTAATGCAGACATGTCAAGTTGATCAGCTAATTAAAATGATCATTCTAAACTGACCATTTCTGCTCATTCAGTAAAGGCTTATAAATGAAGAATAATGCATAGCATCACAAAGTTTTTGATAGATAGGATTACTTGGAGGCTTTGTCATACCTATTTCGATCAAATTTTTTTGTCACAATATAAAAAATTGAGAGAGCTTAACGTGGATGTTGGATTCATGTTATTTTGAACTCTAAATCAAAAGTTACAGACGAATTAGTACGGAATGTCAAGTTGATTGGCCAGTTAAAATGATCATTCTAAATTGGTCATTGGTGCTCCTTGAGTAAAGGCTTACAAATGAAGCATAATGCATGGCATAACGTAGTTTGGGATAGATTGCATTACCTTAATGCTTTGTCTAGCTCTTTTAGTGTCAAATGTTTTCACAATATGGAAGTTAAGCTAACTTAATTTGGGCATTGTATTCATGTCATCTTGAACTCTAAATAAAATTTAAAAGACCATTTGGTGCGGAAATGTCAAGTTGATCAACTAGGTAAAGTGATTATTCTAAACTGATCATTGGTGCTCATTCAGTAAAGGCTTATAAATTAAACATAACGTATGGTATCACGTAGTTTGGGATAGATTAGATTACTTGGAGGCTTTTTCATAGCCATTTTGATCTTCAATTTTGTCACAATATTAAAATTTGAGTTAACTTAACCTGGTCGTTGGATTCGTTTCATTTTAAACTTTAAATCACAAGTTACAAACAATTTAGTGCGGACATGTCTTGTTGATTGCCCAGTTAAAATGATCATTCTAAATTGGTCATTGGGGCTCCTTGAAAATGAAGCATAATGTTTGGCATCACGCAGTTTGGGATAGATTGGATTACTTTGATTTAGTGCGGACATGTCAAGTTGAGCAGCGACTTAAATGGACATGTCAAGTTGAGCAGCGACTTAAATGATCTTTCTAAACTGATCATCGGTGCTGCTTCAGTATACGCTTATAAATGAAGCATAATGCATTGCATCACACAGTTTGGGATAGATTGGATTACTTGGATGCTTTATTGTAGCTATTTCGGTCTTAAATTTTGTCACAATATAGAAAATTGAGTTAGCCATGTCATTATGAAATCTAAATGAAAGTTTACGGATGATTTAGTGTGGACATGTTAAGTTGATCAGCCAGTGAATACGATCATTCTAAACTTATCATTGGTGCTCCTTGAGAAAATGCTTATAAATGAAGCATAGTGCATGATATTACGCAGTTTGGGATACATTGGATTACTTGGAGGCTTTGTCGTAGCTCTTTCACTCTCAAATGTTGTCACAATGTCGAAAATTTAGCTAGCTTAATATGGGTTGGACTCATGTCATTTTGAACTCTAAATCAGTAGTTAAAGATGATTTAATACGGACATGTCAAGTTGATCAGCTAGTTACAATGATCATTCTAAACTGATCATTTGTGTTCATTCAGTAAAGGATTATAAATGAAGAATAATGCATAGCCTCATAGAGTTTTTGATAGATTGGATTACTTGGGGGCTTTGTCATACCTATTTCGATCAAAATGTTTTTGTTAGAATATAGAAAATTGAGATAGCTTAACGTGGGCGTTGGATTCGTGTTATTTTGAACTCTAAATCAAAAGTTACGGATGATATAGTGCGGACATGTCAAGTTGATTGGCAAGTTAAAATGATCATTCTAAATTGATAATTGGTGCTCCTTGGGTAAAGGCTTATAAATGAACCATAATGCATGACATGACGCAGTTTTGGATAGATTGCATTACGTTGATGCTTTGTGTAGCTCTTTTAGTCTCAAATGTTGTCACAATATGGAAAATTAAGCTAGCTTAACGTGGGAGTTGGATTTATGTCATATTGAGCTCTAAAACAAATTAAAAGAAGATTTAGTACGGACATGTCAAGTTGATCAGCTAGGTAAAGTGATCATTCTAAACTAGTCATTGGTGCTTATTGAGTAAAGGCTTATAAATTAAACATAATGCATGGCATCACTTTAAGATAGATTGGATTATTTAGAGGCTTTGTCATAGCTATTTTGATAGTAAATTATGTTACAATATATAAAAAATTAAGCTAGGTTAACGTGGGTATTGGATTCGTTTTATTTTAAACTATAAATCACAAGTTACAGATTATTTAGTGCACACATATCTACTTGATTAGCCAGTTAAAATAATCATTCTAAACTAGTCATTAGTGCTCCTTGAGTAAAGGCTTATAAATTAAGCATAATGCATGGCATCACACAGTTTGAGATAGATTGCATTACTTTGATGCTTTGTCTAGCTATTTCAGTCTCAAATGTTTTCACAATATGGAAAATTGCGATAGATTAACATGGCGTTGGATTCATATCGTCTTGAGCTCTAAATAAAAAAGTTAAAGATGATTTAGTGCGGACATGTCAAGTCGATTAGCTGGGTAAAATGACCATTCTAAACTGATCATTGGAGCACCTTGAGTAAAGACTTATAAATGAAGCATAATGCATGACATCACACAGTTTGGGATACATTGGATTAGTTGGAGGATTAGTATTAGCTCTTTCAGTCTCAAATGCTGTCACAATGTGAAAAAATTGAGATAACTTAAGATGGGTTGGACTCATGTCAATTTGTACTCAAAATTAGTAGTTAAAGACGATTTATTGCACACATGTCAAGTTGATCAGCTAGTTAAAATGATCATTCTAAAATGATCATTTTAATAAGGCATAGCATCACACAGTTTGTGATAGATTGGATTACTTGGAGGCTTGTTCATAGCTATTTCGATCTAAATTTTTTGTCACAACATAGAAAATTGAGCTAGTTTAACGTGGGTGTTGGATTCATGTTATTTTGAACTCTTAATCAAAAGTTACGGATGATATAGTGCGGACATGTCAAGTTGATTGGCCAGTTTAAATGATCATTCTAAACTCATAATTGGTGCTCCCCGAGTAAAGGCTTATAAATTAAACGTAATGCATGGCATCACCTAGTTTGGGGTAGATTGGATTACTTGGACGCTTTGTCATAGCTATTTTGATCTTAATTTTTGTTACGATATAGAAAATTAAGCTAGGTTAACGTGGGTATTGGATTCGTTTCATTTTGAACTCTAAATCATAAATTAAGCTAGATTATTTAGTGCACACATGTCTAGTTAAAATGATCATTCTAAACTGGTCATTGGTGCTCCTGAGTAAAGGCCTACAAATAAAGCATAATGCATGGCATCACGCAATTTGTTATAGATTGCATTACTTTGATGCTTTTGTCTAGATCTTTCTGTCTCAAATGTTTTCACAATATGAAAAATTGAGATAGCTTAAATGGGCATTGGATTCATGTCATCTTGAGCTCTAAATAAAAAGTTAAAGACGATTTAGTGCGGACATGTCAAGTTGATTAACTAGTTAAAATAATCATTCTAAACTGATCATTGGAGCTCCTTGAGTAAAGGCTTATAAATGAAGCATAATGCACGGCATCACGTAGTTTGGGATAGATTGCATTACTTCGAGTATTTGTCAAATTCTTTTAGACTCAAATGTTGTCACAATATTGAACATTAAGCAAGCTTAACATGGGAGTGTAATTCATGTCATATTGAGCTCTAAATAGAAAACGATTTAGTATGGACATGACAAGTTGATCTGCAAGCTAAAATGATCATTATAAACTGGTCAATGGTGCTCCTTGAGTAAAGGCTTATAAATGAAGCATAATGCATGGCATCACGCAGTTCGGGATAGGTTGCATTACTTTGATGCTTTATCTAGCTTTTACAGTCTCAAATGTTGTCACAATATGGAATATTGAGCTAGCTTAACGTGTGCGTTGGATTCATGTCATCTTGAGCTCTAAATAAAAAGTTCAAGACAATTTAGTGCGGACATGTCAAGTTTATCAGCTAGTTAAAATGATCATTCTAAATTGATCATTGGTGCTCCTTGAGTGAAGGCCTATATATGAAGCATAATGCATGGCATCACGTAGTTTGGGATGGATTGGATTACTTGGAGGCTTTTTCTTAGCTATTTAGTTCTTAAATTTTTTCACAATGTTGAAAATTGAGTTAGCTTAACGTGGGCGTTGGATTCGTGTCATTCTGAACTCTAAATTAAAAGTTAGGGACGATTTAGTGCGGAAATGTCAAGTTGATCGGCTAGTTAAAATGATCATTCTAAACTGGACATGGGTGCTTCTTGAGTAAAGGCTTATAAATTAAGCATAATGCATGGCATCACGCTGTTTGGGAGTGACTGCATTACTTTGATGATTTATCTAGCTCTTTCAATCTCAAATGTTTTCACAATATGGAAAATTGAGCTAGCTTAACGTGGGCGTTTGATTCATGTCATCTTGATGTCTAAATAAAAAAGTTAAAGACGATTTAGTTTGGACATGTCAATTTGATCAACTAGTTAAAATGATCATTCTAAACTTATCATTGGTGCTCCTTGAGTAAAGGCTTATAAATGAAGCATAATGCATTACATCTAACAGTTTGGATAGATTGAATTATTTGGCAGACTTGTCGTAGCTATTTTGGTCTAAACTATTGTCACAATATAAAACACTTTGTGAGCTTAACGTGGGCATTGGATTTGTGTCATTCTGAACTCTAAATTAAAAGTTACAGACGATTTAGTGCAGACATGTCAAGTTGATCGATCAGTTAAAATGATCATTCTAAACTGGTCATTGGTTCTCCTTGAGTAAAGGCTCATAAATGAAGCACAATGCATGGCATCACACAGTTTTGGATAGTTTGCATTATTTTAATGCTTTGTCTGGCTCTTTCAATCTCAAATGTTTTCACAATATGAAAAATTGAGCTAGCTTAACGTGGGCGGTCATTCATGTCATTATGAACTCTAAATAAAAAGTAAAATACGATTTAGTGCAGACATGTCAAGTTGATCAACTAGTTAAAATGACAATTTTAAACCTATTATTGGTGCTCCTTGAGTAAAGGATTAGAAATGAAGCATAATGCATTGCATCACGCATTTTGGGATAGATTGAATTACTTAGAGGGTTTGTCCTAGATATTTTGGTCTTTTTTCTTAATGTAGAAAACTTAGTTAGGCTAACGTGGGCATTGGATTCGTGTCATTCTGAAATCTAAATTAAAAGTTACAGACGATTTAGTGCAGACATGTCAAGTTGATCGGCCAGTTAAAATGATCACTCTAAACTGGTCATTGGTGCTCCTTGAGTAAAGGCTTATAAATGAAGCATAATGCATGGCATCACACATTTGGATAGATTGCATTATTTTTATGCTTTGTCTAGCTCTTTCAATCTCAAATGTTTTCAAAATATGGAATATTGAGCTAGCTTAACGTGAGCAATGGATTCATGACATCTTGAGCTCTAAATAAAAAGTTAAAGAAAATTTAGTGCGGAAATGTCAAGTTGAGCAGCTAGTTAAAATGATCATTCTAAACTGATCATTGGTTCTCTTGAGTAGAGGCTTATAAATGATTATATTGCATGGCATCACGCAATTTTGGGATAGATTGGATTATTTGGAAATTTTGTCGAAGCTATTTTGGTGTTAAATTAAAATTGAGTTAGCTTAATGTCTACGTTGGATTCGTATCATTCTGAACTCTAAATTAAAAGCTTCGGACAATCTAGTGTGGACGTGACAAGTTTATTAGCCAGTTAAATGATAATTTTAAATTAGACATTGGTGCTCCTTTAGTAAAGGCTTATAAAAGAAGCATAATGCATGGCATCACGCAGTTTTGGATAGATTTCATTACTTTGATGCTTTGTCTAGCGCTTTCAGTCTCAAATATTGTAATAATATGGAAAACGAGCTAGCTTAACCGGGGTGTATGATTCATGTCATCTTGAGCTCAAAATAAAAAGTTAAAGACGATTTAGAGCATACATGTCAAGTTGATCAGCTAGTTAAAATGATGGTTCTAAAATGATCATTGGTGCACCTTGAGTAAAGGCTATAAATAAAGCATAATGCATGGCATAACACAGTTTTGGATACATTGCATTACTTTGTTGCTCTGTCAAGCTCTTTCAGTGTCAAATGTTTTCACAATATGGAAAATTGAGCTACCTTAGGCGTTGGATTTATTTTATCTTGAGCTCTAAGTAAAAATTTAAAGACAACTTAGCGCGGAGATATCAAGTTGATTAGCTAGTTAAAATGATCATTCTCAACTAAACATTGGTGCTCCTTGAGTAAAGACTTATAAATGAAGCATAATGTATGGCATGACGTAGTTTCTGATAGATTATATTACTTGTAGGCTTTGTCAAAGCTATTTCGGTCTTAAATTTTGTCACACTATAGAAAATTGAGTTAGCTTAATGTGGTCGTGGGATTTGTCATTCTGAACTCTAAGTCAGTTACTATAAACTGGTCATTGGTGTTCTTTATTAAAAGGCTTATAAAAGAAGCATAATGAATGGCATCACGCACTTTTGGATAGATTGCATTACTTTGATGCTTTCTCCTAGCTCTTTCCGTCTCAAATGTTTTCACAATATGAAAAATTGAGCTAGCTTAACGTGGGCGTTGGATTCATATCTTCTTGAGCTCCAACTAAAAAGTTAAAGACGATTTTTTGCGGACATGTCAAGAGTATCATGTAGTTAAAAGGATCATTCTAAACTGATCATTGGTGCTACTTGAGTAAAGGCTTATAAATGAAGCATAATCCATGCCATCACGCAGTTTGGAATAGATTTGATTACTTGGAGGCGTTGTCGTAGCTATTTCGGTCTTAAATTTTGTCATAATATAGAAAATCGAGCTAGCATAATGTGGGTGTTGGATGCATGTCATTTTGAACTCTAAATCAGAAGTTAAGAACGATTTGGTGCGGACATGTCAAGTTGATCGGCCAGATAAAATGATACTTCTAAACTGGTCAATGGTGCTCTTTGAGTAAAAGCTTATAAAAGAAGAACAACGCATGGCATCAGGCAGTTTTAGATAGATTGCATTAATTTGATGCTTTGTGTAGCTCTTTCGGTCCCAAATGTTTTCACATTATGGAAAATTGAGCTAGCTTAACGTGGGCATTGGATTCATGTCATCTTGAGATCTAAATAAAAAGTTAAAGATGATTTACTACAGACATATCAAGTTGATCAGCTAGTTAAAATGATCATTCTAAATTGATCATTGGTGCTCCTTGGATAAAGACTTATAAATGAAACATAATGCATGCCATCACGGAGTTTGGGATAGATTGGATTATTTGAAGGCATTGTCGTAGCTATGTCGGTGTTGTCTGTGTCGTAGCTACAATATATAAAATTTAGCTAGCTTAATGTCGGTGTTGGACTCAGGTCGTTTTGACCTTTAAATCAAAAGTTACTTATGATATAGTGTGGACATGTCAAGGTTATTCGCCACTTAGAATAATCATTCTAAACTGATCATTAGTGCTCATTAAGTAAAGGCATATAAATGAAGCATAATGCATGGCATCACGCAGTTTGAGATAGATTGCATAACTTAGAGGCTTTGTCTATCTATTTTGATATTAAATTTTGTCACAATATAGAAAATTGAGCTTCCTTAACGTGGGTGTTGGATTCGTGTCATTTTAAACTCTAAATTAAAAGTTATAGATGATTTAGTGCGGACTTGTTAAGTTGATCAGCCTGTTAAAATGATCATTTCTAAACTAGTCAATGGTGTTCCTTGAGTAAAGGCTTAAAAAGGAAGCATAATGCATGGCATCACGCATTTTATGATAGATTGCATTACATTCATGCTTTGTCTAGCTCTTTCAGTCTCAAATGTTCGCACAATATGGAAAATTGAGCTAGCTTAACGTGGGCGTTGCACACATGTTATTTTGAGCTCTAAAGGAAAAGTTAAAGATGATTTAGTTCAAACATGTCAGGTTGATCATCTAGTTAAAATGATCATTCTAAATTGGTCATTTCTCCTCCTTGAGTAAAGACTTATAAACGAAGCATAATACATGTCATTACACAGTTTGGAATATATTGGATTATTTGAAGGCTTTGTCATAGCTATTGCGGTCTTAAATTTTGTAACAATATAGAAATTGAGCTAGGTTAACGTGGGCGTTGGATTTGAATCATTGTTAACTTTCAATCAGAAGTGACAGACGATTTAGTGCAAAATTGTCAAGTTGATCAGCTAGTTAAAATTATTATTCTAAACTGCTCATTGGTGCTCCTTGAATAAAGACTTATAAATGAAACATAATGCATGGCATCACAAAGTTTGGGATACGTTGGATTACTGGGAGGCTTGGTCGGATCTCTTTGAGTTTCAAATGTTGTCACAATATAGAAAATTGAGCTATCGTTGCATGGGCGTTGGATTCGTGTCATTCTGAAATTTAAATAAAAAATAATGGACGATTTAGTGCCAACATGTCAAGTTGATCAGGCAGTTAAAATAATCATTCTAAACTGATCATTGGTGCTCCATGAGTAAAGGCTTATAAATGAAGCATAATGCATGGCCACACAAAGTTTGAGATACATTGGATTACTTGGAGGTTTTGTCGTCATAATATAGTAAATTGAGCTAGCGTAGCGTGGGAGTTGGATACGTGTCATTCTGAACTCTAAATCAAAAGTTACGGACGATTTAGTGCAGAGATGTGAAGTTGATTACCCAGTTAAAATGCTCATTTTAAACTGATCATTGGTGCTCCTTGAGTAAAGACTTATAAATGAGCATAATGCATGGTTTCAGGCAGTTTTGGATACATTGGATTAATTTGAGGCTTTTTTGTAGCTCTTTCAGTCTTAAATGATATCACAATATGGAAATTTGAGCTAGCTTAACGTGGGCGTTGGACTCATGTCATTTTGAGCTCAAAAGAAAAAGTTAAAAACGATTTAGTGTGGACATTTCAAGTTGATCGGCCAGTTAAAATAATCATTTTAAACTGATCATTGGTGCTCCTTGAGTAAAGGCTTATAAATGAAGCATAATACATGGCATCACAAAGTTTCGTATACATTGGATTACTTGGAGGTTTTGTCGTATCTTTTTCAGTCTCAAATGTTGTCAAAATATAGAAAATTGAGCTAGCGTAACTTGAGCATTGAATTCGTATGACTCCGAATTCTAAATCAAAAGTTACGGACGATTTAGTGCAGATATGGTAAGTTGATCGGCCAGTTAAAATGATCATTCTAAACTGATCACTACTGCTCCTTGAGTAAAGGCTTATAAATGATGCATAATGCATGGAATCATGTGGTTTGGGATACATTGGATTTTTTGGTGGCTTTGTTGTAGCTCTTTGAGTCGAAAATATTGTCACGATATGGAAAATTAAGTTAGCTTTACGTGGGCGATGGATTCTTGTCATTTTGAAATCTAAATAGAAACTTACCAATGATTTAGTTCCAACATGACAAGTTGATCAGCTAGTTAAAATGATCATTCTAAATTGATCATTGGTGCTCCTTGAGTAAATGCTTATTAATGAAGCATAATGCATGGCATCATGCAGTTGGGATACATTAGATTACTTTGACGCTTCTCATAGCTATTGTGGTCTTAAATTATGTCACAGTCTGGAAAATTGATGTACCCTAGTGTGGGCGTTGGATTCGTGTGATTTTGAACTCTTAATCAAAAGTTACGGATTATTTGTAGAGGACATGTCAAGGTTATCAGCTAGTTAAAATGATCATTCTAAATTGATCATTGGTGCTCCTTGAGTAAAGGCTTATAAATGAGGCATAATGCATGGCATCACGCAGATTGGGATAGATTGGATTACTTGGAGGCTTTGTCTTATCTACTTCGGTCTTAAATTTTGTCAAAATATAGAAATTTGAGCTTGATTAACGTGGCCGTTGAAATCATATCATTTTGGACTCTAAATAGAAAGTTACGTACGATTTAGTGCCAACATGTCAAGTTGATCGGCCAGTTAAAATGATCATTCTAAATTGATCATAAGTGCTCCTTGATTAAAGGCTTATAAATGAAGTATAATGCATGGCATACATAGTTTGGGATACATTGGATTACTTGGAGGTTTTGTCGTAGCTCTTTCAGTCTCAAATATTGTCAAAATACAGAAAATTCAGGTAGTGTAATGTGGGCGTTGGTTTCGTGTGATTGTCAACTCTTAATCAAAACTTACGGAAATGTAATGCTGACAAATCAAGTTGATAGGCCTGTTTAAATGATCATTATGAACTGATCATTAGTGCTCCTCGACTAAAGGCTTATAAATGAAGCATAATGCATGCCATCACACTGTTTGGGATACATTGGAATCTTTGGATGCTTTGTCGTAGCTCTTTAACTCTTAAATGTTGTCACAATATGGAAAATTTAGCTAGCTTAACGTGGGCGTTGGATTAATGTCATTTGAGCTGTAACTTAAACGTTAAAGATTATTTACTGCGGACATGTCAATTTGAGGAGCTAGTTAAAATGATCATTCTAAACTAATCAGTGGTGCTCCTAAAGTAAAGGCGTATAAGTAATGCAAAATGCATAGCATCATGCAGTTTGGGATATATTTCTTTGCTTGAAGGCTTTGTTGTAGCTATTTCGATCTTCAATTTTGTCAGAAGAAAATTGAGTGAGCTTAATGTGGGTGTTGGATTCGTCTCATTTTGTACTCTAAAACAAAAGTTACGAACGATTTAGTGCATACATGTCAAGTTGATCAGCAAGTTAAAATCATAATTCTAAAGTGATGATTGGTGCTCCTTGAGTAAAGGCTTATAAATGAAGCATAATGCATTGATTCATGCAGTTGGGATACATTGAATTACTTTGAGGCTTTTTCGTAGCTATTTCGGTCTTAAATTATGTCACAATATAGAAAATTGAGCGAGCGTAATGTGGGCATCGTATTCGTCTGATCCTGAACAATAAATGAAAAGTTACAGACGAATTAGTGTAGACATGTTAAGTTGATCAGCTAGTTTGAAATGATCATTCTTAATTGATCATTGGTGCTCCTTGAGTAAAGGCTTATAAATGATGCATAATGCATGGCATCACGCAGTTTGTGATAGATTGGATTACTTGCAGGCTTTGTCATGCTATTTATGTCTCAAATTTTATCACAATGTAGAAAATTAAGCTAGCTTAACGTGTGCGTTGGATTCGTGTCATTATGAACTATAAATCAAAATTTACGGACGATTTACTGCCAACATGCCAAGTTGATCAGCCAGTTAAAATGATCATTCTAAACTAAACATTAGTGTTCCTTGAGTAAAGGCCTGCAAATGAAGCGTAATACATGGCATCATGCAGTTTAAAACAAACCGGATTACTTGGTGAAAGAATATTGAGATTATAGAGGAGAAATGTGAAGAATTGAATCTGAAAACTCAAAGAGAAGTATGAGAAAATGAGAAATGACTTAGACTTATGGAGAAGAATCTCCTAAGAGTATTTTTATACATTGAGTCTTTACAGCCCTTTTATAGAGGATTTACAATGTGAACACAAAAGAAAACGAATTCAAACTTGTGGATGAGTTTGAATAGAGGAGGAGCCTATCAATAACCAATGAGAAGAGAGGAGACAGCAGGCATGACTGTTTGGTGTGGTTACCAAGACTGTGTGCAGCAGGCATGACTGTTTGGTGTGGTTACCAAGACTGTGGGCAGCAGGCATGACTGTTTGGTGTGGTTACCAAGACTGTGTGCAGCAGGCATGACTGTTTCCACCTTGATTCTTCTCCCAAGGTAGCTATTTAACCATTTTAACCATGTGGTTAATAATAACTCCCTCCTTTTTCATTTCCTTTGTTATTCAAACTGAATTTTCGTGCTCACACTTGCCTTGTAGGTCAAGATAGGTCTTATTTGATTTTCCTATGTCAATATCAATGAGCACCAATGATTTATCAATTTAGAATGATCATTTTAACTCGCCAGTCAATTTGACATGTTCACACTAAATCGTTCGTAACTTCTGATTCATATCTTAGAATGACACGAATCCATTGCCCATGTTAACCTAGCTCAATTTTCAACATTGTGACAAAATTTAGAACTCAAATAGCTACAACAGAGCCTCCAAGTCTTTGAATCTATTGCAAACTGCGTGATGCCATGCATTATGCTTCATTAATAATCCTTTACTCAATGAACACCAATGATCAATTTAGAATGATCATTTTAACAGGCCATCTACTTGACTTGTCCGTACTAAATAATCTGTAACTTTTCATTTAGAGCTCAAAATGACACGATCCAACACCCATGTTAAGGTAGCTCAATTTTGTATATTGTGAAAAATTTAAGAGTGAAATAGCTAAGACAAAATCTCCAAGTAATCCAATTTAGCGCACAACGCTTGATGCCACACATAATGCTTCATTTATAAGCTTTTACTCAATGAGCACCAATGATCAGTTTAGAATGAGCACCAATGATCAGTTAAGAGCTCAGAATGACACGAATCAAACGCCTAGGTTAAGCTAGCTCAATTTTCTATATTATAACTAAATTTAGAACTGAAATAGCTAAGACAAAGCCTCCAAGTCATTGAATCTATCAAAATTGCGTGATGCCACATGTTATGCTTCATGCCTTTACTTAATGAGCACAAATGATCAATTTAGAGTTATCGTTTTAACTGGCCGATTAACTTGATTTTTCCACACTAGAAAGTCTGTAACTTTTGATTTAGAGGTCAGGATAACAAGAATCCAATGCGCATGTTATGGTACCTAAATTTTCTATATTGTAAAAAATTAAAGAGTGGAATAGCTACGACAGAGCCTCCAAGTAATCCAATCTATCGCAAAAATGCTTGATGCAATGCATAATGCTTCGTTTAAAAGCTTCTACTCAATGAGCACCAATGATCAGTTTAGAATGATTATTTGAACTCGCCGATCAACTTCACATGTTCGCACAAAATAGTCCGTAACTTCTAATAAAGAGCTCAATAGTCTGTAACTTTTGATTTATTGCTCAAAATGACACGAATCCAACGAACATGTTAAGGTAACTCAATTTTCTATATTGTGAAAAATTTAAGACTGAAATAGCTACTGCAACGCCTCCAAGTAGTCCAATATATCGCAAAATGCTTGATGCCATGCATTTTGCATAATTAATAAGCCATTACTTAATGAGCACCAATGCTAAGTTTAAATTATCATTTTAACATGCTGATCAACTTGACATGTCTGCACTAAATCGTCTATTACTTCTGATTTAGAGTTCAAAATGATATGAATCCAATGCCCACGTTAAGCTAGCTTAATTTTCTATATTGTGACAAAATTTAGAACTGAAATAGATATGGCAAAACCTCTAAGTCATCGAATCTATCGCAACCGGCTTCATGCCACGCGTTATGTTTCATTAATAAGCCTTTACTCAATGAGCACCAATGATCAATTTAGAATGATCATTTTAACTGCCGATTTACTTCACTTGTCCGCACTAAAAAGTCTCTAACATTTTATTTGAATCTTGGAATGACACAAATCCAACACCCATGATAAGCTAGCTAAATTTTCTATATTGTAAAAAATTTAAGATGAAAGAGCCTCCACGTAATCCAATGAATCGCAAAATGCTTGATGCAATGCATAATGCTTCATTTATAAGCTTCTACTCAATGAGCACCGATGATCATTTTAGAATGATCGTTTTGACTCGCCGATCAACTTCACATGTCTGCACAAAATCGCCCGTAACTTCTAATTAAGAGCTCAGAATGACACGAATCCAACGTCCAAATTAAGCTAGCTCAATTTTCTATAAGGTGACAAAATTTAGAACTGAAATAGCTAAGATAAAGCCTCCAAGTCATCGAATCTATCACAAGTTGCATGATGCCATACGTTTTGCTTCATGCCTTTACTCAATGAGCATCAATGATCAGTTTAGAATGATAATTTTAACTCGCCCATTAACTTGACATGTCCGCACAACATCGTCCTTCACTTTTAATTCAGATCTTAGAATGACACGAATCCAACGCCCATGATAAGCTAGCTGAATTTGCTATATTGTGACAAAATTTAAAACTAAAATAGCTACGGCAAAGCCTCACAGTTTTCGAATCTATCGCAAAATGTGTGATGTCATGCATTATGCTCCATTAATAAGCCCTTACTCAATGAGCAGTAATGATCATTTTAAAATTATCATTTTAACTGGCCGATCAACTTGATTTGTCCGCACTAAATAGTATGTAACTTTTTATTTATAGCTCAAAATGACATGAATCCAACGCCCATGTTAAGCTAGCTCAATTTTCTATATTGTGAAAAATTTAAGACTGGAATAGCTTGGAAAACGCCTCCAAGTAATCCAATCTATCGCAAAATGCTTGATGCCATGCATTTTGCATCATTAATAAGCCTTTACTTAATGAGCACCAATGATAAGTTGAAATTATGATTTTAACTGGCCGATCAACTTGACATGTCCGCACTAAATCGTCCGTAACTTCTGATTTAGAGTTCAAAATGATACGAATCACACGCCGATCAACTTGACATGTCCACACTAAATCGTCCGTAACTTCTGATTTAGAGTTCAAAATGATACGAATCACACGCCCACTTTAAGCTAGCTCAATTTTCTATATTATGAACAAATTTAGAACTGAAATAGCAACCACAAAGCCTCCAAGTTATCGAATCTATCGCACACTGCGTGATGCCACGCGTTATGCTTTATTAATAAGCCTTTACTCAATAAGCACCAATGATCAATGTAAAACGATCAATGTAACTGGTCGATTAACTTGACTTGTCCGCACTAAAAATTTTGTAACTTTTGATTCAGAGCTTAGAATGACAGGAATCCAACGCCAATGATAAGCTAGCTAAATTTTCTATATCAAAATTTAAGACTGAAATAGCAACAACAAAGCCTCCAAGCAATCCAATCTATTGAAAAATGCTTGATGCAATGCATAATACGTCATTTATAAGCTTCTACTCAATGAGCACCAATGATCAGTTCAGAATGATCATTTTAACTCGTCGATCAACTTCACATGTCTGCACAAAATCGTCCAAAACGTATAATTAAGAGCTTTGAATGACACGAATCTAACACCCAGGTTAAGGTAGCTCAATTTTCTATATTGTGATAAAATTTAGAACTTAAATAGCTAAGATAAAGCCTCCAAGTCATCGAATCTATCACAAATTGCATGATGCCATGCATTATGCTTCATGCATTTATTCAATGATCATTTTAACTCGCCGGTCAACTTGACATGTCCGCAAAAGATCGTCCATCACTTATTGTTCAGATCTTAGAATGACACGAATCCAACGCCCATGTTAAACTAGTTCAATTTTCTATATTGTGACAAAATTTAAAGCTTAAATGGCTAAGATAAAGCCTCCAAGTCATCAAATCTATCACAAATTGCATGCTGCCATGCATTATGTTTCATGCATTTACTCAATGAGCATCAATGGTCATTTTAACTCGCCGGTCAACTTGACATGTCCACAAAAGATCGTCCGTCACTTTTACTTTAGATCTTATAATGATACGAATCCAGTGCCCATTTTAAACTAGCTCAATTTTCTATATTGTGACAAAATTTAAAATTGAAATAACTATGATAAAGCCTCAGAGTTTTCGAATCTATCCCAAACTATGTGATGCCATGCAATATGCTTCATTTATAAGCCTTTACTCAATGAGCATTAATGATCATTTAAACTGGCCAATCAACTTTACTTGTCCGTACTAAATAGTCTGTAAATTTCTATTTATAGCTCAAAATGACACGAATCCAATGCCCATGTTAAGATAGCTCAGTTTTCTATATTATGAAAAATTTAAGACAAAAATAGCTATGACAACGCCTCTAAGTAATCCAATCTATCGCAAAATGCTTGATGCAATGCATTTTGCATCATCAAAAAGCCTTTACTTAATGAGCACCAATGATAAGTTTAAATTATCATTTTAACTGGCCGATCAACTTGACATGTCCGCACTAAATCGTCAGTAATTTCTGATTTAGAGTTCAACATGATACGAATCAAATGCCCAAATTAAGCTAGCTTAATTTTCTATATTGTGAAAAAATTTAGAACTAAAATAGCAAGGACAGAGCCTCCAAATCATCGAATCTATCGCAACCTGCGTGATGCCACTTGTTATGCTTCATTAATAATCGTTTACTCAGTGAGCACCAATGACCAATTTAGAATGATCATTTTAACTGGCCGATAAAGTTGACTTGTCCGCACTTAAAAGTTTGTAACTTTTGATTCAGAGCTCTAAATGACACGAATCCAGCGCCCATTTTAAACTATCTAAATTTTCTATATTGTGAAAAATTTAAGGCTGAATTAGCCACGACAAAGCCTCCAAGTAATCCAATCTATCGCAAATTGCTTGATGCAATGCATAATGCTTCATTTATAAGCTTCTACTCAATAAGCACTAGTGATTAGTTTAGAATGATCACTTTAACTCGCCGATCAAATTCACATGTCCGCACAAAATCGTTCGAAACTTCTAATTAAGAGCTCAGAACGACACGAATCCAACGCACGTGTTAAGCTAACTCAATTTTGTATATTGTAACAAATTTTAGAACTCAAATAGCTAAGATAAAGCCTCCAAGTCATCGAATCTATCACAAACTACATGCTGCCATGCGTTATGCTTCATGCCTTTACTCAATGAGCATCAATGATCAGTTTGGAATGATCATTTTAACTCGCTGGTCAACTTGACATGTCCGCACAATATCGTTCGTCACTTTTAGTTCACATCATAGAATGACACGAATCCAACACCCATGTTAAACTAGCTCAATTTTCTATATTGTGACAAAATTTAAAACCGGAAGTAGTTACAAAAACGCCTCAAAGTTTTCGAATCTATCGCAAATTATGTGATGCCACGTATTATATTTCATTAATAAGCCTTTACTCAATGAGCACCAATGATCAGTTTATAATGATCATTTTAACTGGACGATCAACTTGACTAGTCCGCACTCAATAGTCTGTCACTTTTGATTTATAGCTCAAAATGACAAGAATCCAATGCCCATGCTAAACTAGCTCAATTTTCTATAATGTGAAAAATTTGACACAAAAATAACTACGACAACGCTTCCAAGTAAACCAATCTATCGCAAAATGGTTGATGCCATGCATTTTGAATCATTAATAATCTTTTACTTAATGAGCACCAATGATAAGTTTAAATTATCATTTTAACTGGCCAATCAACTTGACATATACACTTTCATCATCTGTACCTTTTGATTCAGAGTTCAAAATGATACGAATCAAACGCCTACGTTAAGCTAGCTCAATTTTCTATATTGTGACAAAATATAGAACCAAAATAGCAACGACAAAGTATCCAAGTCATCAAATCTATCGCAAATTGCGTGATGCCACGATTTATGCTTCATTAATAAGCATTTACTCAATGAGCACCAATGATCAGTCTAGAATAATCATTTTATGGCCGATTAACTTGACTTGTCTGCACTAAAAAGTTTGTAACTTTCGATTCAGAGCTCTAAATGACACCAATCCAACGCCCATGAAAAGACAGCCAAATTTTCTATATTGTGAAAAATTTGAGACTGAAATTGCTACGACAAAGTCTCCTAGTAATCCAATCAATCGCAAAATGCTTAATGCAATGCATAATGATTCATTTATAAGCTTCTACTCAATGGGCACCAATGATCAGTTTAGAATTATCATTTTAACTCGCCTATCAACTTCAGATGTCCACAAAAAATCGTCTGTAACTTCTAATAAAGAGCTCTGAATGACACGAATCATACACCTAAGTTAAGCTAGTTTAATTTTCTGTGTTGTGACAAAATTTAGAATTGAAATAGATAAGACAAAGCCTCCAAGTCATCGAATCTATCACATACTGCATGATGCAACACATTATGCTTCATGCCTTTACTCAATGAGAACCATGATCAGTTTAAAATGATCATTTTAACTCGTCGGTCATCTTCACATGTCCTCACAAAATCGTCCGTAACGTTTGATTCAGATCTTAGAATTCGCCCATGTTAAGCTAGATCAATTTTATATATTGTGACAAAACTAGAACTTAAATAGCTACGACAAAGCCTCCAAGTCTTCGAATCTATCGCAAACTGCGTGATGCCACACATTATGCTTCATTAATAAGCCTTTATTCAATGACCACCACTGATCAGTTTAGAATGATCATTTTAACTACTCGGTCAACTTTACATGTCCGCACAAAATCGTTTGCAACCTTTGATTTAAAGCTCATAATGACACGAATCCAATACACACATTAAGGTAGCTCAATTTTCTATACTGTGAAAAACTTTAACACTGAAATAGCTACGACAAACCCTCCAAGTAATCTAATCTATTGCATACTGCGTGATACCACGCATTATGCTTCATTAATAAGCCTTTACTCAACGAGCACCAATAATTAGTTTTGAATGATCATTTTAACTCGACAGTCAACTTGACATGTCCGCACAAAATCGTCGGTAACTTTTGATTTAGATCTTAGAATGACACGAATCCAACGCCCATCTTAAGCTTGTTCAATTTTCAATATTGTGACAAAATTTAAACCTGAAATTGCTACGAAAAAGCCTCAGAGTCTTCGAATCTATCGCAAACAGCATGATGCCACGTATTATGCTTCATTAATAAGTCTTTACTCAATGAGCACCAATGATCAGTTTATAATGATCATTTTAACTAGCAGATCAACTTGACTATAACTTTTGATTGATAGCTCAAAATGACACGAATCCAATGCCCATGTTAAGCGAGATCAATTTTCTATGAAAACTTTAACACTGAAATAGTTACGACAAGGTCTCCAAGTAATCCAAACTATTGCAAAATGCTTAATGTCATGCATTATGTTTCATTAATAAGCCTTTACTTTATGAGCACCAATGAAAAGTTTAGAATGATCATTTTAACTGGCTGATCCACATGACATGCCCGCACTAAATCGTCCTTATATTCAGATTCAGAGTTCAAAATGATACGAATCAAACGCCCACGTTAAGCTAGCTCAATTTTCTATATTATGATAAAATTTAAAACTAAAATAGATAAGACAAAGCCTCCAACTCATCGAATCTATCGCAAACTGCGTGAGGCCATGCGTTACGCTTCATTAATAAGCCTTTACTAAATGAGCACCAATGATAGATTTAGAATGATCATTTTAATTGGCCGATTAACTTGACTTGGCTGCACTAAAAATATGTAACTTTTGATTCATAGCTCTGAATGACACGAATCCAACGCCATGATAAACTAGCTAAATTTTCTATATTGTGAAAAATTTAAGACTGAAATAGCTACGACAAAGCCTCTAAGTAAACCAATCTATCACAAAATGCTTTATGCAATGCATAATGATTCATTTATAAGCTTCTACTCAATGAGCACCAATGATCATTTTATAATGATCATTTTAACTTGCCGATCAACTAAGATGTCCACAAAATATCATCCGTAACTTCTAATAAAGAGCTCAGAATGACACGAATCTAACGCCCAAGTTAAGCTAGCTTAATTTCTATATTGTGACAAAATTTATAATTGAAATAGCTAAGACAAAGCATCCAAGTCATTGAATCTATCACATACTGCGTGATGCCACACCTTATGCTTCATGCCTTTACTCAATGAGAACCAATGATCAGTTTAGAATGATCAATTTAACTCGCCGGTCAACTTGACATGTCCGCACAAAATCGTCCTTAACGTTTGATTCAGATCTTAGAATTACTTGAATCCAACGCGCATGTTAAGCTAGCTTAATTTTCTATATTGTGACAAAATTAGAACTGAAATAGTTACGATAAAGCCTCCAAGTCTTCGAATCTATCGCAAACTGCGTGATGCCACCCATTATGCTTCATTAAGAAGCCTTTACTCAATGACCACCACTCAGTTTAGAATGATCATTTTAACTACTCGGTCAACTTTACATGTCTGCACAAAATTGTCCGTAACCTTTGATTTAGAGCTCATTATGACACGAATCCAATTCACACGTTAAGGTAGCTCAATTTTCTATACTGTGAAAAACTTTAAGACTGAAATAGCTATGACAAAGCCTCCAATTAATCTAATCTATCGCATACTGCGTAATACCAATCATTATGCTTCATTAATAAGCCTTTACTAAGTGCGCACCAACAATCATTTTTGAATGATCAATTTAACTCGCCGGTCAACTTGACATTTCCGCACAAAATCGTCCGTTACTTTTGATTTAGATCTTAGAATAACAGGAATCCAACGTCTACGTCAAGCTAGCTCAATTTTCTATATTGTGACAAAATTTAAAAACTAAAATTGTTACGAAAAAGCCTCAGAGTCTTCGAATCTATCACAAACTGCGTGATGCCACGTATTATGCTTCATTAATAAGCGTTTACTCAATGAGGACCAATGATCAGTTTATAATGATCATTTTAACTGGCCGATCAACTTGACTAGTCCGCACTCAATAGTCTGTAACTTTTGATTTATAACTCAAAATGACACGAATCCAATGCCCATGTTAAGGTAGATCAATTTTCTGTGAAAAATTTAAGACTGAAATAGCTACGACAAGGCCTCCAAGTAATCCAATCTATTGCAAAATGCTTGATGCTATGCATTATGTTTCATTAATAAGCCTTTACTTAATGAGCACCAATGATAAGTTTAGAATGATCATTTTAACTGGCCGATGAACTTGACATGTCCGCACTAAATCGTATGTAAATTCTAATTCAGAGCTCAAAATGATATGAATCAAATGCCCACGTTAAGCTAGCTTAATTTTCTACATTGTGATAAAATTTTGAGCTGAAATAGCTATGCCAAAGCCTCCAAGTCATCGAATCTATTGCTAACTGTGTGATGCCACGCGTTATGTGCGACGGATTTGCGACAGTATTTAAATTTTTCGAAAAAATATATGTAGTCACAAATTGGTCTAAAAAAATTAAGACTGATTTGGGGCTGATTTGTGACTACAAAAGAATTGTATTTTAAAAAAAATAATAATTAATTAAAATATTTTGAAATTAAAAATTCGAAATTATTATTAAAACAAATAATTTTTAATTTTAATTTCAAAATATTTTAATTAAATATTATTTTTTAAAAAATTTAATTATTGTTAATATTATTAATGAATTAATAATAAATATAATTTTTAATATAAGACATAAAATATTTTGTTTAAATTAATTATATTATAATTTTAAATATTATTATAAGTAAATAATAATTAAACTATTAATTTAATATTTTATAAAATAAAAAGAACTTAAAAATTAAAAATATAAATTTTATTAAATACAACTTAATTTACAACAACAAAATAAATCTAATTCTCCGGTGGCGGGAATTAAAAATCCGAAGTCCAAAATGGGGTCGGAGGAGTCGACGGTTCACCTAGGCCATCGTTATTTCGCATAACTGAGGCGAATGCAAGATCCGTCAGTTGAAAATACCCGACGAGCATCTCAAAGCTGAAGATTTTCTTTTAGTTTTCTTTATGCACTTCTAGCATCTTCCAATTCGCTTCCGGAATTTGTGTGTTTTTTCTTCAATTTGCGCGTTTTGTTCTTCATTACCCATGTTGATTGCGTGTTGTTCTTCGATTCGCCGCTGTGCGGCTAGACGTTGCTCCTGAAGTGCAACATAGTTAGCGATAGTGGATTGTAACTCACTACACCTACCTAACCCGTGCACGCGGTTCAGGTTACCTAGTCCATAAAGACGGCCTCGGTCATCCGCAACAGAAGACTACAAAAACAATTAAAATAAAATAAAAATATTACAAAAAACAATTAGAATAAATATAAATAATTTAATGTAAATAAAAAATTATAAAAATAAAAAATTGTTACCTGAATGAAGATCTCATTCTTCTTTTCTGGAGTAAGCTCAATTGGATGGGATGTACTATCAAACGTTTCTGTTGGATCGACCTCCACGATCGTCATCTTCTCCTGGATGTTATATTTGTATGCTTCACAGATTTGTTTAGCTTTCAAATCTACATACGAACCATCCAGCCTAGTGTGAGTCTTTATAAATACCTCACCAGTTGAGTAAGGTCGTGTCAAATTATTTTCCTAAACATATATTGAAATAAAATTTAATTAAATAATAATAAAATTGTTAATTAAATTTAAATATTTGAAATTATACACTATTTCCTGTTGGATCTGGATGTAAGATTTTTGGCCCGAAAAATTCTTGTGCGGGCCAAGCCCATCCCGAGCAGACTTGCGGGCAATAGAGGATTTGCTACTCATCTTGTTAGACATTTCTGTTCTCCACTAGTTTGTCATAATTTTGAACAGACTCGGGGAAATCCATCTAGGACGTTTGCCAATTGTATGAGCCATGCTCACCATCCCTTTCATCCGTCTTACAAAGACGGAATCAAACTCTTTTCGTACCACCGGGGTGAACATAGGACCCCACGTGTACGATTGCTTTGAATTGAATAATAAAACATTAATATGACTAAATTTAAAATTTTATAAAATAAATAAAATTTTATAAAAAAAAAATTTACGTACCGCAAATTCGATGAAATATTTTTCTTGCTTTTCAGTAGGTACGACCGTCCAACTGTAGTAGGGGCCGTCAAATTTATTTTTTAAAATCTTTAACATTTGACGGACAATAGCCCCTTTGTCGTGGTCAAGACTAATATTTTAATTATATTCAAATATTTAAATTTCATATAAATTTTAATAAATTTTAAATAATTAATTATAATTAATAAATTAAATATTAAACTTGTTGTTACTTACCAAGTTGTATTTTGTGCCGGCACTGGAGACAACACTATTAGATACTGGTCCTGTCTTGGGGTTTGTAACAAACTATAAAGAGTGATACGTTTCGCATTCGGGAACATCTTCCTGCTCATGCTCGTCCGATTCCTGAAACCATGGGGCAGGTTTGGTTTCAGGAACAGAATGAGGGGTAAAGTTGTACTGTGAAGGGAGCCAGGATGCCGCTCTATTAGCGGCGGGTGAGGGGTTCGAGGAGCCCAAACAGTTACCACATCCGGAAGATGACGGGATTTGTCGTCTTCTATGATCTCTCATCGACCTACCGCTACTTGCCATTTGGGTTTTTGAGTTTTTTTGTGTGGGAAAGTTTTAGGTGTTTTGAGAGGTTTTAGGAAGTGTTGAAAATGTTTGAAGTGTGAAAATGACGGAAAAGAGTCACGTATTTATAAACACGATTTTGCGACCATGTATGTGGTCGCAAATCGGTGGCAAAATTCAAAATTAATGAGGTGGTCGTAAATCAGTCGCAAATTTGTGACTATTTTGCGACCACTAGTTAATTTGGTAGGAATCGAAAACGTTCAAACTCCCAAAACATTAATTGGTGGTCGCAAATTTGCGGCTACAAATTAGTTTGGTAGGAGTTTAAAAGTTTTCGGATTTTCAACTCCCACCAAATTAATGGTGGTCGCAAATTAGTCATAAATTTGCGACTGATTTGCGACCACCATTAATTTATTCGATAAAATAAAATATGGTCGCAAATCAGTCGCAATTTGGTCGCAAATCAGTCCCAATTTTTCGATTGACTTACGACCACCTGTAATATTTATTGCTAATTTGCCACCACATTCTCAATGCAGTGGCAATGTGGTGGCAAAGTAGTCACAAATAATACCATAAACCCTAAATTTTTTATTTTGGTGAATAAATTAAATTATATAAGATTAATAACTTGATTATAAGTTGTACAAACTTCAATTACAAAGAAAATAACAACATTTACCAAATTTACAAATCATTTACGTAAAACACTGAACACATTTCAAATGTTTCTAAAATTTAAATGAACACAAATATGATTTTGTATATATTTGGCTAGTTATAATGGTTAGTACTTAACTAAAAATGCAAATAGAAGTTTTAAATGTGGGAAATATTTAGAGAAAATGTGAATTTACCCTATGTAGTCGCAAAGTGGTCGCAATTTTGTGACTGATTTGCGACTGCAGTAGAAATTTTGATCATGTGGTCGCAATTTAGTCGCATTTTTGCGAGTGATTAGTGACAACCTGTAATATTTGTGACCAATTTGGAACTACATTCCCAATGCAGTGGCAATGTGGTGGCAAAGTAGTCACAATTAATATCCTAAAACCCTAAATTTTTTGATTTTGGCGAATAAATTGAATTACATAAGATTGATAACTTGATTATAAGTTGTACAATTTCAATTACTAAGAAAACAACAACATTTACCAAATTTACCAAATTTACAAATCATTTACCCAAAACACTTAACACATTTCCTTAACCTTATACCTCTTATATATATTTCAAATGTTTTTAAAATTTAAATGACCATAAATATGATTTCGTATATATTTGGCCACTTATAATGGTTAGTGCTTACCTAAAAATACAAAAACAAGTTGTAAATGTGGAAAATATTTAGAGAAAATGTGAATTTACCGTATGTTATCGCAAAGTGGTCGCAATTTTGTGACTGATTTCCGACTGCAATAGAAATTTTTATCATGTGGTCGCAATTTAGTCGCATTTTTACGACTGATTAGCGACCACCTGTAACATTTCCAATACAGTGGCAATGTGGTGGCAAAGTAATCACAATTAATATCCTAAAATCCTAAATTTTTTGATTTTGGTTAATAAATTGAACTATATAAGATTGATAACTTGATTATAAGTTGTACAATTTCAATTACCAAGAAAACAACATTAACCAAATTTACCAAATTTACAAATCATTTACCTAAAACACTTAACACATTTCCTTAACCTTATACCTCTTATATATATTTCAAATGTTTCTACAATTTAAATGAACACAAATATGATTTCATATATATTTGATCACTTATAATGATTAGTACTTACCTAAAAATGCAAAAACAAGTTGTAAATGTGGAAATTACTTAGAGAAATTTTGATTTTACCCTATGTAATCGTAAAGTGGTTACTATTTTGCGATTGATTTGCGACCACCAATCAAATTTTATGCATGTGATTGCAAATCAGTCGCAAATATGCGACTGATTTACGACCACCTGTAATATTTGTGACCAATTTGCCACCACATTCCCAATGTAATGGCAATGTGGTGGCAAAGCAATCACAATTAGTGTCATAAAACCTTAACTATATGGTTTTTGTGAATAAATTGAATTATATAAGCATCAAATCTCAAAAATACATAAAACGTTAAATATATTACATTTCTTCGTCCTCATCATCATCTGAAGATGAAATATTACATTGAAATTCATCTTATAGTTCGGCATCTCTGACATCGAAATCAATTTCTTCGGTATGATTAACTCTATCGAGCAAATGATCTACTTCTATCTCTTGAACAACCATTACCTCTTCATCATTTTATTGTTGCAACATGCCAATCTCGTTTTTGTTTTTGTATTTCCCCAAAATGTTAGATCTAGGATCAACTTTCATAACACTGAGCTATGTTTGTTTTGATGATGATTTGGTGTGCGGATAGGGAATATAAAAATCTTGATCTACTTGAGAGGCTGGTACATCATAATTAATAAAATATAAATTAGTTATATATTTATAATGAAATTATATTAATTATTTATGTACGTACCTAGAATAAATGGTTCGTATTTGTAGTATATCCCTGATGATAAGACATCAACGACGCCATTTTCCGACTTCCGAGTAACTTTCGAAAGCGTAGGATCGTACCACTCACATTTAAAAAGCGTGATCTTCAAATTTAGGAGGCCGATATACTCAAGTTGAATGATATATGTTAAAATCCCATAGATATCAACTTCATCATATGCATCAGAGTAATTGTCTCCCTTGACACGAATGTCGTAGTTACATGTCTTTCTCCTATGTCCATGTTTTTTCGTGTAGAACATATAACCTCTTGTAAAATAGATCGGCCAACTAATTCTTGAGCCCATATCGGAAAGACGCGTGGATCTGTGGAAATGCATGATTGACCTATGATCATATATATATATATAAAGTTAGTATTTCAAAATTAAAAAATTTAATCTAATATACATGTCAATTAATTAAACATACATAATCTCGAAACCATATGTGGAACTCTTCCTCTGTTTTCGATGAAATGTCATCTTCCGAAAAATATGGATACGTACAACGAATGTGATCTTCAAACATGCTACAAAAATAAGTATGAAAAAGTAATATATATTGCTTGCTTACAATGAAATTGAAATATAATAAATGCAATTTTTTTCATAGTATTTACCTCTCTATTGGCCAAAAATATTCACAATTCCGCAAAACATATGCATGTGCATATTTGTATTCTTTTCGGAGAGCCATATTTTTTTTACATTTACCACTTGTACGACCCATGTGCATAAATATATCCTGCACTCCAGGATCCGGATATACAGGGACGTCACCTTCATCGAATCTTGAAGACATGTATATATATTATTACACATTATATTCAGCAAAAAAATTTAATTACTTACCATTCCTAATAAAATCATTAATTAATAAACAAAAGAATTTGTGGTACCTATTTTTTGTGTATGTGGGCAGCAAAGTAATGATCCGAAAAATAAGATATCTCATCATTCACATATAATTCAACAATCAACCCTTCAACATATCGTTTGTTGTTCGCCTTGCTTTTTAGTTTTTTTGAAAAGACCTTTCAAATGGAAACATGCACCTATATTGCACAGGTCCACCCAGTTCAAATTCGTATGGTAGATGTATAGGAAGGTGCTCCATGACGTGGAAAGGTCTTCTCCAAATTGCACAAAATTATGATTATGTTTTCCTTTAGAATTCGGACACGGCTTTGTTGTAATGATCTGTAGCATAGATCACGGAAAAATTCTCCAATTGTGAACACACACGTCAATTGTACAATTGTGAACACACACGTCAATTTTATAAAATGGGAGGCCCAAATTTTGCATCCATTTTTTTGTTTCATAATATGAATCCATTGCCTGATTCTTCTCGGACAAATATTCTGTAAACAGCTATTCCCAAGAATCCATCCATTTTTCAGGTTCATGAACCCAGCAGCTAAAGATAACTGTGAGTGCCCTTCATGACAACCATCATACAATGGATTTTTCGTTAGGTTCTTCTTCATTATTATATTCTTTCTAGTTCTAATTATAGTACTGATCATCAGTCGTAGTCTCACGAAATGCATCCATCACCATTTCAACATATCTATTACCGGATGTACCAATTGTTTCATCACTAGTACCACACGTACCTCCTTGATTTCTCTGTACATCACCCCGACTACTCGTCCTTAACTGAATATTCAGATCTTCTCCATGTTTATGCCAAATATAATTATTTCGCATAAATCCTCGACTATATAGATGACTCCATATTTTCTGTCCTGGAATAAATTTATCGTTTTTGCAATTAATACAAGGACATAAAAACTTACCTCCGCTACTTTGAGCTATTGGTTGACTACTTTCAAAATTCATGAATTGCTCCAAACCTTGTGCAAATTCCACCGATATATTTCTTGTTTGATTATCAATCATTTTGTACATCAAATCTGTCGAATTATTATAATTTTCCCACATGTTTTTTTCCTTCGATTGTACAAATGAGAGAATGGGATGGGGCATATATATACAACATTTTGCCAACTACTTTGCCACTGGTTTGCCACTACTTTGCGATCACAACAGTGTAGTCGCTTAAAAGTCGGTATACCTAACACGCACATGTTTTTTATGTTGTCACTTTGCCACCACTTTGTAACTGAAGAGCCACTCCAAATGTAGTCGCAAATTGGTCACATATTTAGCGACCAATATGCGACTAACATGTGGTTTTTCCACAAGTAGTCGATAATCAGTCGCTACTTTGCATATTGCGGCCAATATGGGACTACACGTTTTAGTCACACTTTTGCAACCATTTTGCGACTACATCTCTATAGTCGCAAATTGGTCGCAAATCCGTGGCAAATGTGGATGCAAAATTTGCAACCACGTATGTGGTCGCAAAATACAGTGGCATTCTAGCAGTTTTATTGTAGTGGATGCATTATGCTTCATTTGTAAACCTTTGCTCAATGTGCTTCATTTAACAGACCAATCAAATTGACATGTCTGCACTTAATCGTCCATAATTTTTGATTTAAAGTTCAGAATGACACGAATCCAATGCCCATATTAAACTAGCTCAATTTTCTATATTGTGAAAACATTTGAGACTGAAAGAGCTACAACAAAGCATGCAAGTAATCCAGTCTATACAAAACTGCATGATGTCATGCATTATGCTTCATTTATAATCCTTTATTCAAAGAGCACCAGTTACCAGTTTACAATGATTATTTTAACAGGCCGATCAACTTGACATGTCCAGACAGAGTCGTCCGTAACTTTTGATTTAGAGTTCAGAATGACACGAATCCAACGCCAACATTAATCTAACTACATTTTCTATATTGTGACAATATTTAAGATAGAAATAGCTACAAAAAGCTTCCAAGTCATCCAATTTATCCCAAACTTCGTGATGCATACATTATGCTTCATTTATACCCCTTTACTCAATGAGCAAAATTGATCAGTTTAAAATGATCATTTTAACTAGCAGATCAAGTTGACATGTCCGCACTAAATCGTCTTTCACTTTTAATTAAGAGTTCAAAATGACATGAATATAATGCCCACGTTAAGTTAGCTCAATAGTCCATATTGTGACAATATTTGAGACTAAAAGAGTTACAACGAATTCTCCAAGTAATCCAATCTATCCCAAAATGCGTGATGACATGCATTATGCTTTCGTTATAAGCCTTTACTAAAGAAGCACCAATTCTTAGTTTAGAATGATCATTTTAATTGGCCGATCAACTTGACATATCCGCACTAAATCATCCTTGATTTGTAGGTTAGAGTTCATAATGACACGAATCCAATGCTAACTTTAACTTAGCTCAATATTCTATGTTGTGACAAAATTTAAGACCAAAATAGCTATGACAAAGCCTCCAAGTACTCCAATCTATCCCGAACTACATGATGTCATGCATATTCTTCATTTATACGGCTTTACCTAGTGAGCACGAATGATTAGTTTAGAATGATCATTTTAACTAGCTGATCAACTCGACATGTCTGCACTAAATCGTCTTAAACTTTTAATTTAGATCTCAAAATGAGATGAGTCCAAAATCAGACTGGAAAAGGTACGACAAAGCCTCCAAGTAATCCAATCTATCACAAACAGCGTGATGCCATGCATTATGCTTCCATTATTAGCCTTTACTCAAGGAGCACCAACGATCAGTTTAAAATGATCATTTTAACTGGCAGATCAACTTTACATATCCGCACTACATCGTTCGTAACTTCTGATTTAGAGTTCGGAATGACACGAATCCAACGCCCACGTTAAGCTAGCTCATTTTCTATATTATGACAAAATTTAAGACTGAAAGAGCTATGAGAAAGTCTCACAGTAATCGAATATATCCCAAACTGTGTGATGACATGCATTATGCATCATTTGTAAACCTTTACTCTATGAGCACCAACGATCAGTTAAGAATGTTCATTTCAACTTGCTGATCAACTTGAAATGTCCACATAAGTCGTTCGTAGCTTTTGATTTACATTTCAGAAGGACACGAATCAAACACCCAAGTAAAACTAGCTTAATTTGCTATATTGTGAAAAGAATTAAGACAAAAGAGCTACGACAAAGCCTACAAGTAATCCAGTCTATCCCAAACTGCGTGATGCCATGCATTATGCTTTCGTTATAAGCCTTTACTCAAAGAGCACGAATTATCAATTTAGAATGATCATTTTAACTGGCCGATCAACTTGACATGTCCGCACTAAATTATCCGTAACTTTTGATTTAGAGTTTAATATAACAAATCCAACACCCACGTTAAATTAGCTCAATTTTCTATATTATGACAAAATTTAAGAGCGAAATAGCTGCGCAAAGCTCCAAGTAGTCCAATCTTCCCCAGACTGCGTGATGTCATGCATTATGCATCATTTAAGCCTTTACTTAAGGAGCACCAATAAGTAAGGAGCCTTTACTTAAGGAGCGAAATAGCTGAGCATTTTAACCAGCTGGAAAACTTGACATGTCCGCAATAAATCGTATTTAACTTTTAATTTAGAAATCAAAATGAGATGAATCCAATGCCCACGTTAGGCTAGCTATGTTTTCCATATTGTGACAACATTTGAGACTAAAAGAGTTTCGACAAAGCCTTAAATTAATCCAATATATCCTAAACTGCGTGATGCAATGCATTATGATTCATATATAAATGTTTGCTCGATGAGGACCCATGATTAGGTTAGAATGTTCATTTTAAATGGCCGAACAACTTGACATGTCCCCAATAAATTGTCCATAACGTTTTATTTACATTTCCGAATGACACGAATCCAACGCCCAAATAAAGCTAGCTTTATTTTCTATATTGTAAAAAATTTAATACCGAAATAGCTACGAGAAAGCTTTCATACATCCAATCTCTCCCAATATGCGTGATACCATGCAATATGCTTCTTTTATACGCATTTGCTCAATGAGAACCAATGATTAATTTAGGATGATCATTATAACTAGGAGATCAAGTTGACATTTTCGCACTAAACTACCTTTAACTTTTAATTCAGAGTTCAAAATGACATCAATCCAATGCCCACGTTAAGTTAGCTCACTATTCCATATTCTGACAATATTTGAGAGTGAAAGAGGTACGACAAAACCTCCAAATAATCCAATCTATCCCACACTCCGTGATGCAATGCATTATTCTTTTATTATAAGCCTTTACTCAAGGAGCACCAATAATCAGTTTAGAATGATCATTTTAACTAGGCGATCAACTTTACATATCCGCACTAAGTCGTCCATCACTTTTGATTTAGAGTTCAGAATGACACGAATCTAGCGCCAACGTTAAGGTAATTCAATTTACTATATTGTGACAAAATCTAATACTGAAAGAGCTCTGAGAGAGCTTCAAAGTAATCAAATATATCCCGACCTATTTGATGCCATGCATTATGCTTCATTTGTAAACCTTTACACTATGAGTAGAAATGATAAGTTTAGAATGTTCATTTTAACTGGCCGATCAACTTTACATGTCCACACTAAATCGTCCGTAGCTTTTGATTTACACTTCAGAATGACACAAATCCAATGCCCAAGTAAAGCTAGCTAAATTTTCTGTATTGTCAAAAAACTTAAGAGAGAAATAGCTACGACAGAGCCTCCGAGTAAACAAATCTATCCCAAACTGCGTGATGCTATGCATTATGCTTTATTTATACGCCTTTACTTAATGAGCACCAATGATCAGTTTAGAATGATCATTTTAACCGGACAATCAACTTGACATGTCCGCACTATGTCGTCTATAACTATTGATTTAAAGTTCACATTGACACAAATCCAAAGCCCATGTTAAGCAAACTCAATTTTCTATATTTTGACGAATTTTAACACCGAAATAGCTACGACAAAGCTTCCAAGTATAGTCTAATATATCCCAAACTCCATGATGTCATGCATTATGCTTCATTTACACGCCTTTACTAAATGAGCACCAATGATCATTTCAGAACGATCATTTTAACTAGCTGATCAACTTGACACAACTACACTAAATCGTCTTTAACTTTTAATCTAGAGTTCAAAATGACATGATTCCAACACCTAGCTCATTATTCCATATTGCGACAATATTTGAGACTGAAAGAGCTAGGACAAATCCTCCAAGTAATCCAATCTATCACAAACTACCGGATGCCATGCATTATGCTTTCGTTATAAGACTTTACTCAACGAGCACCAATGGTGAGTTTATAATGATCATTTTAATTAGCAGGTCAACTTGACATGTCCGCATTAAATTGTCTTTTACTTTTAATTTGGAGCCAAAAATGACATTAATTCAACGCCCTAGTAAAGCTAGATCAATTTTCTATATTGTGACAATTTTTGAGACTGAAAAAGCTATGACAAAGCCTCCAAGTAATCCAATTTAGCCCAAACTGCATGATGCAATGCATTATGCTTTCATTATAAGCGTTTACTCAAGGACCACCAATGATCAATTTAGAATGATCATTTTAACTAGCCGATCAACTTGATATGTCCGTACTAAATCGTCTGTAACTTTTAATTTAGAGTTCAGAATGACAAGAATAGAATGCCAACGTTAAGAAAGCTCAATTTTCTATATCGTGACAAAATTTAAAACAAAGTAGCTATGACAAAACCTCCAAATAATCCACTCTATCCCGAACTACGTGATTCCATGCATTATGCTTCATATATACGCCTTTACTCAATGTGTACTAATGATCAGTTTAAAATAATCATTTTAACTAGCTGATCAACTTGACATGCCCACCTTAAATCAGTCTTTAACTTTTAAATTAGAGCTCAAAATGAGATGAATGCAACGCCCACGTTAGGCTTGTAAGAATATTGAGATTATAGAGGAGAAATGTGAAGAATTGAATCTGAAAACTCAAAGAGAAGTATGAGAAAATGAGAAATGACTTAGACTTATGGAGAAGAATCTCCTAAGAGTATATTATACATTGAGTCTTTACAGCCCTTTTATAGAGGATTTACAATGTGAACACAAAAGAAAACGAATTCAAACTTGTGGATGAGTTTGAATAGAGGAGGAGCCTGTCAACAACCAATGAGAAGAGAGGAGACAGCATGGGCATGACTGTTTGGTGTGGTTGCCAAGACTGTGTGCAGCATGGGCATGACTGTTTGGTGTGGTTGCCAAGACTGTGTGCAGCATGGGCATGACTTTTCCACCTTGATTCTTCTCCCAAGGTAGCTATTTAACCATTTCAACCATGTGGTTAATAATAACCCATCCTTTTTCATTTCCCTTGTTATTCAAACTGAATTTTCGTGCTCACACTTGCCTTGTAGGTCAAGATAGGTCTTATTTGATTTTCCTATGTCAATACTCCCCCTCAAGCTAAAGACTTTGGAATCACCCTAAAGTCTTAAGCTTGGGAACCCAAGGCAACACCTCATTAAAAACCTTATTAAGGAAAACCACTTGGGACAAAACCTTAATAAGGGAAAAAGAGTGTGCTGCTCTTGGATTAGGAGACCTTTGATCATGGGTGTGATAAATCAACAAGCCCAAGTTTGCTAAAGATGTTCTTGCAAACTTTGAGACTTGCTGCCTTTGTGAAGATGTCAGCTAGTTGGTCTTCACTCCTTGTATAACATGGCAGAATGGTTCCATCTTGAACTTTCTCCCTAACCTTATGGCAGTCGATCTCTATGTGCTTGGTCCTCTCGTGAAACACTGAGTTTGAAGCTATGTGAATGGCTGCCTGATTATCACAATGGAAGGTAATTGGCCCTGGTTGTGCAATACCGAAATCTTTCAAGAGTGCTTTGAGCCAAGTTACTTCATTTGTCAGCTTCCTCATAGCCCTATATTCTGCTTCAGCACTAGAACATGATACCACCTTCTGCTTCTTAGTCTTCCAAGTGACTAAGTTCCCACCAACGAAGGTGCAATACCCAGTGGTTGATTTCCTATCCACCCTATCACCAGCCCAATCCGCATCACAATACCCGACAATCTCAGTGTTCCCATTCTTGCCCATCCATATACCTTGACCAGGAGATCCTTTGATGTATCTAAGGATCCTTTCTACCATGCTCCAATGATATACAGTAGGCTTTTGCATATGTTGACTTACTTGATTCACAGCAAAACACAAGTCTGGTCGTGTGAGGGTGAGGTAGATCAGCTTCCCAACTAGTCTCCTATACTGAGAAACATCCTTAAATAACTCATCAGCTTTCTCCCCCTTTCCGTTGACCTTGTAGCCATCTTCAAGAGGAGTTTTGGCCGGTTTAGCCCCAAGCTTTCCCGTGTCTGTCAACAGATCAAGAGCATACTTTCTTTGGGATAGAAAGAGCCCTTCTTGAGACCGACACACTTCAATACCCAAGAAGTACTTCAACTCTCCAAGATCCTTGATGTCAAATGATCTGTTTAAGAAGGCCTTTGTGGACTGAATTCCTTCCTTATCATCTCCTGTGATGATAAGGTCATCCACATAAACCAAGACCGCCACGATTCCTTTGGAGTTTTGACGAGTGAACAAAGTATGATCTGAATGGGATTTCCTAAACCCATTATCAGTAAGTGTGGAGCTTAATTTGTGATACCAGGCCCTTGGTGACTGCTTCAACCCATATATTGCCTTCCTAAGTCTTAGAACCTGTCCCTCTTTGCAAAAATCTTCAAGGCCTGGTGGTGGAGTCATATACACTTCCTCTTCAAGTTCTCCTTGTAGGAATGCGTTCTTGACATCCATTTGCCATAAGTCCCAAGTCAGATTCGTAGCTAGTGAAAGAACAACCCTTACAGTGTGTAGCTTAGCCACCGGTGCAAATGTATCAGTATAGTCCTCTCCATATGTCTGAGTGAAACCTCTTGCAACTAGACGTGCCTTGTACCTTTCTATGTCCCCATTGCTCTTATACTTGATGGTGAACACCCACTTGGAACTCACAGCCTTCTTGCCTTTGGGAAGTTCTTGTATATCCCATGTATGATTCCTTTCCATAGCTCCCTTCTCATCTCTTACTGCATCTAACCATTCTTTCTTGCTCTCAGCTTCTTCATAAGTCCTTGGAATCTGACTTTGTTCAATCTTTCCAAGGAATGCTTGATGACTAGATGGCAAGAGGTCAAGGGAACAAACAGCTTGTATGGGATGAGCCACGGCCTGGTTGTTGTAGAATACCCTAGTGTTCCTAAGTCTAGTACTCCTCCTTAAATGCTGAACAGGTGGTGCAGCCTCCTCTACAACCGTTTCCTCTTCCATTTGGTGAATAGGTTCCTCTATACCCACTTCCAAGTCGTCTTGTTCTTGATTTTGGGCCATAGCTTCTTCTTGGATTGGAGTTGGTTCTTGAGTTACCACCCCTTGTTCATTCTCTTGGGTATCTTGTGAACTACTTAAGGTTCTTGTTTCTTCGTGTCTTGAATCCTTTGGCAGATCATTTCCCAAATGATTCAAGAGAAACCTCAAACTCGTAGCCAAATCAGAAGGTGACCTTGAGAGATCCTTCAATCCTTCCCAATCTTTCTGATCATAATAGCTTTGTTCTTCTATGAACTTGACATCTCTAGACACATATGTCCTGTTGTTGCTCGGATCATAGCACTTATAACCCTTTTGTGTTGTCGAATATCCAAGGAACATACACTTGATGCTCTTTGCCTCCAACTTGTTTCTTAGATCACCTGGAACATACACAAAGCACACACACCCAAATACACGTAAATGATCAATGGAAGGTTTAGTTTTATTGAGTACCTCAAATGGGGATATATCTTGCAAGACTTTGGTTGGAATCCGATTGATGAGGTAGCAAGCAACCAAGACTGCATCTCCCCAAAAACTTTTAGGAACATTGGTATGAAACATCATGGATCTTGCTACTTCCATTAAGTGTCGGTTCTTCCTTTCAGCAACTCCATTTTGTTGTGGTGTGTGTGGACAGCTAGTTTGATGTAGTATTCCATGTTTGTTTAGATGAGCTTTGAATCTTTGACTTGTGTATTCCCCTCCATTATCTGATCTTAACACTTTGATCTTGGCATTGAATTGATTAGTAACATAATTATGAAAGTTTATAAATGCCTCATAAACCCTATCTTTAGATGGAAGTAATGTAACCCATGTATATTTCGATTTCTCATCTATAAAGGTCACAAAGTATTTATTCCTATCTCTAGACATGCAAGGTGAGGTCCAAACATCGGAATGTACTAAATCAAAGCAATGCTCATAAATTGTAGACGATTTAGGGAAAACAACACGACAATGTTTGCCAAGGATACAAGCCTCACAAACTGAGTGATCATAAGCGACATTAGGAATTATTAAGCTTAAAGCACGAGCATGAGGATGTCCTAATCTAGCATGCCATAAGACATCTTTATTAGCAAAAACACAGGATTTGAAAGCTAAGGAATCCAAATTGCTTGGAGGGTCTTCAAGAACATAGAGCTCATCTTGAGTTACACCACCTCCAAGTATCTTACCACTCTTAATATCCTGAAAGTAAACATTGTTAGGCCCAAATGTAACATTGCAATTGAGGTCTTTAGTAGCCTTTTTGACAGAAACTAGATTAGACTTAAATTTAGGTACAAAGAATGCATTAGTTTCTTTGTCAAATAGTCTTAATTTTCCGGTTCCTTCAATTGGAATACCCTTACCATCAGCTATAGTTACTTGTCCTAGACATGGTTCAATGTTCTTTAACAACCTAGCATTGCTAATCATATGGTGAGAAGCACCTGAATCCACTACCAACTTATGATCTGGTTTATCAAGCGATTTATGGGAGTAGAGTGTGATACCGGAGAGTTTTGAGGCATAGGCCTTGATGAGATCCTCCAAGTCACTCTTCTTAACATACTCCATGGATACATTCATAGCTAGCTCCCCTCCTTGGTTGGATGAACTTGCCGGTTCAGTCGCAACCATTTGAGAGATGTTAGCCTTTGAATCCTTGAACCGGTTTGGCTTGAGATGAGGATGAAGTATCCAGCACTTGTCCTTGATGTGGCCATTCCTCTTACAATGCTCACACATCACACTCTTCCTATCCTCTTGCTTAAACACGCTTTTGTTGGCCATGACTAGTTCTCCTTTACCACCAAACAAACCAATGTTGCCTTGCTCCCTTTGAATCCGTGAGCACACCTCTTCGAAATCAGGGAGTTTTGGCTCTCTCAGGATGGACTTAATCACATCCTTAAAGGCTGGATTTAGGTTGAGAAGGAGCCCAAATATCTTGTCTTGTTCCTTCCTTTCATTAAGCACCTTTGGATCCATAGAACTTGGTCTCAACATGTCAAGCTCGGACCATGTTGACTGGAACTTGCCCAGGAATTTTGTGAACTCCATATCCTCTTGGTGTAGATCATTGAGAGCCTTCTTAACCTCATACACACGGCTGAGGTTTGAAACATCCCCATACACCCTCTTGAGAGTGTCCCAAAGAGACTTGGCAGTTTCACAATGTGAATAAGCTTCAAGAATGGATGGGTCCAATGAATTTTGGAGGAATCCAAGGACTGATTGATCTTCTTGGAACCACCTAGCTTCTTCTTTTCTTGTTGCCTCATCCTTCTTCTCCTTTGGATCATCTATAGATGGAGTATTATCCTCCAAGATGTGATTCCAAAGTCCTTTGCCACAAATGGCTGTCTTGATGGTTCTTGACCATAATGTGTAGTTCAAGCCTTTGAGAACTACTGCTATCACCGTAGGTTTCAGGCTGGAACTAATTTGAACTGTATCCTCCATTGTTAGGCTTTGAAGAGCTCAAAGGAAGCAGCTTTTATGGTTGAATGAAACCGTGAGTTTTTAGTCTAAAGACTGAGAGATTTTTGACAGAATTTTAGATTAGAAACTGAGAGATTTGAGTAGAAAAGATAAGAGAATGATCTTATGCTCTGATACCATGTAAGAATATTGAGATTATAGAGGAGAAATGTGAAGAATTGAATCTGAAAACTCAAAGAGAAGTATGAGAAAATGAGAAATGACTTAGACTTATGGAGAAGAATCTCCTAAGAGTATATTATACATTGAGTCTTTACAGCCCTTTTATAGAGGATTTACAATGTGAACACAAAAGAAAACGAATTCAAACTTGTGGATGAGTTTGAATAGAGGAGGAGCCTGTCAACAACCAATGAGAAGAGAGGAGACAGCATGGGCATGACTGTTTGGTGTGGTTGCCAAGACTGTGTGCAGCATGGGCATGACTGTTTGGTGTGGTTGCCAAGACTGTGTGCAGCATGGGCATGACTTTTCCACCTTGATTCTTCTCCCAAGGTAGCTATTTAACCATTTCAACCATGTGGTTAATAATAACCCATCCTTTTTCATTTCCCTTGTTATTCAAACTGAATTTTCGTGCTCACACTTGCCTTGTAGGTCAAGATAGGTCTTATTTGATTTTCCTATGTCAATATCCTCATTCTAAGATCTAAATAAAAAAGTTACGGACGATTTTATGTGGACATGTCAAGGTTATCAGCCAGTTAAGATGATTATTCTAAACAGATCAATGGCGCTGATTGAGTAAATGCTTGTAAATGAAGCATAAAGCATGGCATCACACAGGTTGGGATAGATTGGATTACTTGGACGCTTTGTTGTCTTCATTTCTGTCTCAAATTTTGCAAAATATAGAAAATTTACCTAGCTTAACGTGGGCATTCGATTGGTGTCATTCCAAAGTCAAAATCAAAAGTTACGGACAATTTAGTGCGTACATGGTAACTTTATCGGCTAGTTAATGTGATAATTCTAAACTGATCATTGGTGCTCATTGAGTAAAGGCTTATAAATGAAATATAATGCATGGCATCACACAGTTTTGGATAGATTGGATTACTTGGATGATTTTTCGTATCTATTTCCATCGTAAATTTTGTTACAATATAGAAAATTGAGCTAGCTTAACGTATACATTGGATTCGTGTCATTCTTAGCTCTAAATCAAAAGTTTTGGAAGATTTAGGGTGGACATGTCATGTTGATCAGCCAGCATAAAGCATGGCATCACGCACTTTGGGATAGATTGGATTATATGGACGCTTTGTCGTATCTAGTTATGTCTCAAATTTTGTAAAAATAGAGAAAATTGAGCTAGATTAACGTGGGCATTGGATTCGTGACAATCTGAGCTCGAAATAAAATGTTATGGACGGTTTAGTGCGAACAAGTCAAATTTATTGGCCAGTTAATATGTTGATTCTAAACTGAACATTGGTGCTAATTGCGTAAAGGCTTATACATCAAGCATAATGCATGGCATCACACAGTTTTGGATATATTGGATTACTTGGATGCTCTGTCGTCTGTATTTCTGTCTCAATTTTGTTTTTAAATAAAGAAAATTTATCTAGCTTAACGGGGGCATTGAATTCGTGTTATTTTGAACTCAAAATCAAAAGTTAAGGAGGATTTAGTGCGGACATGTCAAGTTCATCGGCCAGTTAATATGATTATTCTAAACTGATCATTGGTGCTCATTGAGTAAAGACTTATAAATGAAGCATAATGCATGGCATCACGCAGTTTGGGATATATTGGATTATTTGGACGCTTTGTCGTATCTAGTTATGTCTCAAAATCTTGTAACAATAGAGAAAACTGATCTAGCTTAACGTGGGCATTGGATTCATGTCATTCTCAGCTCAAAATCAAAATTTAGGGACAATTTAGTGCGGAAATGTCAAGTTTATCGGCTAGTTAATATGATTATTCTAAACTGATCATTGGTGCTCATTGAGTAAAGGCTTATAAATCAAGCATAATGCATGGCATCACACAGTTTTGGATATGTTGGATTACTAGGATGCTTTGTTGTCTCTATTTCTAGCTCAAATTTTGTTAAAATATAGAAAATTTAGCTTGCTTAACGGGGGCATTGAATTAGTGTTATTCTCAGCTCAAAATCAAAAGACACAGACGATTTAGTGCGAACATGTCAAGTTGATCGTCCAGTTAATATGATAATTCTAAGCTGATCATTGGTGCTCATTGAGTATAGGCTTATGAATAAAGCATAATGCATGGCATCACACACATTTGCATAGATGGGATTACTTGGATGGTTTTTTTGTATCTATTTCCATCTCAAATTTTGTTACAATATAGAAAATTGAGCTAGCTTAACATAGACATTGGATTCGTGTCATTCAAAAGTTTTGGAAGATTTTGTGTGGACATGTCATGTTGATCGACCAGTTAGAGTGATCATTCTAAACTGATCACTGGTGCTCTTTAAGCAAAGGTTTATAAATGAAGCATAAAGCATGGCATCACAAAGTTTCGGAAAGATTCGACTACATGGACGCTTTATCGACTCTATTTCTGTCTCAAATTTTGTTAAAATATAAAACATTACGCAAGATTAACATGGGCATTGGATACGTGTCATTGTAATCTTTAAATCAAAATTGATGGACGATTTAGTGCAACTATGTCATGTTGATCGGCCACATAATATGATTATTCTAAACTGATCATTGGTGCTCATTGAGTAATGGCTTAAAAANAGCTCGTGTACCTGGGCAGGGGTAAGAGGAGCCAAGCTGACCTTTTTTTTGTCATGCACAAAAGTGTAGAGATTGGTTCGGCCATCATGCCTGGTCTCTTTGTCAAACTGCCATGGTCTTCCTAGGAGAAGATGGCCAGCTTGCATGGGCACCACGTCGCACACGACTTGGTCTTGGTACTTGCCCACACTGAATGACACAGTGACTTGCTCATGGATCTTGAGCTCCACTTTGTCATCTAGCCATCTCAGTCTATATGGTCGAGGATGCCTTGTCTTCTCTAGACCTAGCTTATCAACCATATATGCACTAGCAACGTTAGTGGAAGAACCACCATCTATGATGAGGTTACATACCTTGCCCTTGATGGTGCAACGGCTGTGGAAGATGTTCTCCCTTTGGATGGTCTCTGAAGGATCCACCATTGCACTGAGGATGCGTCTAGTGACCAGCACTTCCCCCCACATCAGGGTACTCAATGTCACCATACTCCTATTCTGGTTCATAGTCCTCTTCATCTTGGGACTCATATTCTCCAGCCTCCGTAATCAACATGACCCGGTTGTTTGGGCACTCCCTTGAGATGTGTCCACGACCCCTTCACTTGAAACAAGTTATGTCACGTGATCTTTGAGGGTTAGAAGACTTACCAGGCTCTTTCTGGTCACGGGTGGGTTCAGGAGGCTTGCTCTTGAACCTTGACTCGATCTCTATGCTCTTGCCTTTGTCTATGGGCTTGGGCATGTTGCTTGGTGCCCAAGGTGTCTTAGGCTTGCTGCGAATGTCGTGGCTCTTACGTTTCATGTGCTGCTCAGCCTGGACAGATAGGTGGAACAAGTCTTTGAAGTCATTGTAGATTTGCCTCTCCACCTTGCGGCTGATTCGTTCTTGGAGTCCATCCAAGAATTGCGCCATCAATGCTTCTTCATCATCATTGAGCTCTAATCTGTTCCTTAGCTTCTCAAACTCTTCATAGTACTCCTCTACTGATCTGGTACCCTGCTTAAGAGTACGAAAACGACGTTGCAAGTCTCTATGAAAGTAAGGTGGAACAAACCTTTGTCGCATGAGGTCTTTCATGTCGACCCATGAGTCTACGGGTCTCATTCTCTTCCTCCTTCTGTCAGATACCTCACGATCCCACCAGATGAAGGCATTGTCCGTGAGTTGTGCTACTGCCATTGAGACTCTCCTAGTTCCTGGTTGGTTGTAGTGATCAAAGATATGATCCATTCGCCTCTCCCAATCTAGGTAAGCCTCGGGGTCTACTTTTCCTGCAAAACTAGGAGGAGTTAGCTTAACATCAGGATGGTTTACCCGGTTGTAGGTGTGTTCATCTCCATCCTCATGACGTCTAGGAGGCATTCTTGGTCTCTGGTGAAGACCATATGGCTCAAAACCATCATCTTCTGCCTCTGGTTGCCGTGGAGGTCCTCTCGGCCTATGGTGATAGTTATGAGGTTGTGTGTCCTCATCTCCATCTGGTTGGGGTTCCTCATGTTCGTGCCGTGTCCTAAGGTGCTCAGGACCCTCAGGACGGTCTTGCTCAGCTCTCACATGCCTTATGGCCTGGAATCTCACCGGTCTTTCAACGCGCTCCAACCTCTCGCCTATGGATGCGAGTTGTGTTTGGAGTGTGGTGAACATAGCCATCATGGCTTCGGTTGCTTCTCTATTTTCTTCTGCCATTGGTGTGCTACAAAGAAAGAAGACAAGTTAGGATGCTCCTAAATTATTAGGAGGGTTTTCTTTTTATAAGGATTCGAAAATTTGCAAAAAGGAAAAAATCTGAGAATTGGAAATTCAAAGATATGAAGATTTGAAAAAAAGGAAACTTTCTTGACAACTTGTGCTAGCTGTCCAATTCGAATTCTTTTAGTATTCTTTCTATTTTCTTTTTCTTTTCTTTTTAATTTAACTTAAAAATAAAGGAAATATTATTTAAACAAAAAGGAAAACGTGAATGGCAATGCAAAAGTGAATCTAAACCCTAGTGATACACGTAGAAGGCTAGATGCACTCGGTTTGGAGTTTGATGTTATTTTTTTATTTTTCTTGAATGCGACTTAAACTAATGCAAGAACTAAAAACAAAACAAGCTAAAGGATAAAAACAACCTGGTTTAGGAGCTTTAAGCTCTGATACCAAAAATGATACAAGCCTTGATTCAAGGATGTATGCGCGTGGGCTGTTTGGAGAAGTTTAGGTGAGAAACTCGACCTTAGACTTCTTGGATAGGGGTTTTTGGGTTGGTATTCGATGGAAAGGTGAAGTGAACCACACGAGGGGTGATGAACCTCGTGATAAATCACAAACTTAGAGCTAGGAGGGCTGGTCTCAACTAGATTCTAAGCGCACAAGATTCTTGAGAGAAAACTTGTTGGGGAAAAAGTTCTATCTTTATTAATATCAAAAAGGTTGTCGAACTACAATGCTGGAAGGAGCCTTATTAATATGCTCGACAGCTTGACCTTCTAGGGTCGACTCAAATAAAGAAAAGGAAAGTTTACAAAAGTGCACAAATGGAAAAGATACAAAAGTGTATAACCGAAAAAGGACCTATTCCTAAAATGTTCTTGACTCAAAAATGTAAAGCATCTAGATCCTACCCTGCAAAACAGAAAGAGGCATATATTCGAATTGAAACTTACCTTAACTCACCTCATGGCCAAGAAATGGAAGGTGGCCGTCCTTGTGGCATGCACGCGCCTTGCTCCTAGTCTTCGACTTGGAGTAGGGTTAAGAATCTTTGGGCCCTGACCTCTCTTGCCACTAAATCCCAAGTCTCTGATGTCCCTTGTGTTGTTGAGAAGCCATTGGACTCTACTTTGCACTTCTGGCCCATTGTCCTTAGTCGATCTTCCTCTAGGAGCTTGTCAATCCATAAGCTGAATTTGTGGAAGAGTGCCGTTGATCTGCTTCTTGTCATTGCTCCTTGAGGTACCACTGGTGTAGATAATTCCTCTAGGTGCATGTCCTGGAGCTGGTATCTCATTTGGTCCGAGTCCTCTTGTGTAGAAGTGGAAATGTGCGTGTACTCGGCTGGGTCGGCTGTACCGGCTAGATTGTGCGAGGTACTGGCCGGAATGCCTTCAGGACCGGCTAAGTTTATCCCGGAGTTGGCGGCATCACCAGAGGGACCGCGGTATCATCCACGTCGCCACCAAGTGTGCTGGAAGCTTGGGCCTCTCCGCCGGCAATGCTGGTTGCTCTGGTCCTTGTGGTCGAGGGTCCAGCGGTACTGCTTGCGCCAGCAGGCGTGCCAGATGGTCCGGCTGTCTCGGGCAAGCTTCCTGGTCAGCCAGTCTGGTCTCCTGGCTGGATGTACTACCTGATGTCCTCATCACAACTAGTCTCCTATACTGAGAAACATTCTTAAATAACTCATCAGCTTTCTCCCCCTTTCCATTGACCTTGTAGCCATCTTCAAGAGGAGTTTGGCCGGTTTAGCCCCAAGCTTTCCCGTGTCTGTCAACAGATCGAGAGCATACTTTCTTTGGGATAGAAAGAGCCCTTCCTGAGACCGACACACTTCAATACCCAATAAGTACTTCAACTCTCCAAGATCCTTGATGTCAAATGATCTGTTTAAGAAGGCCTTTGTGGACTGAATTCCTTCCTTATCATCTCCTGTGATGATAAGGTCATCCACATAAACCAAGACCGCCACGATTCCTTTGGCATTTTGACAAGTGAACAAAGTATGATCTGAATGGGATTTCCTAAACCCATTATCAGTAAGTGTGGAGCTTAATTTGTGATACAAGGCCCTTGGTGACTGCTTCAACCCAGATATTGCCTTCCTAAGTCTTAGAACCTGTCCCTCTTTGCAAAGATCTTCAAGGCCTGGTGCTGGAGTCATATACACTTCCTCTTCAAGTTCTCCTTGTAGGAATGCATTCTTGACATCCATTTGCCATAAGTCCCAAGTCAGATTCGTAGCTAGTGAAAGAACAACCCTTACAATGTGTAGCTTAGCCACTGGTGCAAATGTATCAGTATAGTCCTCTCCATATGTCTGAGTGAAACCTCTTGCAACTAGACGTGCCTTGTACCTTTCTATGTCCCCATTGCCCTTATACTTGATGGTGAACACCCACTTGGAACTCACAGCCTTCTTGCCTTTTGAAAGTTCTTGTATATCCCATGTATGATTCCTTTCCATAGCTCCCTTCTCATCTTTTACTGCATCTAACCATTCTTTCTTGCTCTTAGCTTCTTCATAAGTCCTTGGAATCTGACTTTGTTCAATCTTTCCAAGGAATGCTTGATGACTAGATGGCAAGAGGTCAAGGGAACCAACAGCTTGTATGGGATGAGCCACGGCCTGGTTGTTGTAGAAGACCCTAGTGTTTACCCAATTGGATGGATCTTTCCTAAGTCTAGTACTCCTCCTTAGTTGCTGAACAGGAGGTGCAGCCTCCTCTACAACCGTTTCCTCTTCCATTTGGTGAATAGGTTCCTCTATACCCACTTCCATGTTGTCTTGTTCTTGGTTTTGGGCCGTAGCTTCTTCTTGGATTGGAGTTGGTTCTTGAGTTACCGCCCCTTGTTCATTGTCTTGGGTATCTTGTGAACTACTTGGAGTTCTTGCTTCTTCTTGTCTTGAATCCTTTGGCACATCATTTCCCAAATGATTCAACAGAAACCTCAAACTCGTAGCCAAATCAGAAGGTGACCTTGAGAGATCCTTCAATCCTTCCCAATCTTTTTGATCATAATAGCTTCGTTCTTCTATGAACTTGACATCTCTAGACACATATGTCCTATTGTTGCTCGGATCATAACACTTATAACCCTTTTGGGTTGTCGAATATCCAAGGAACATACACTTGATGCTTTTTGCCTCCAACTTGTTTCTTAGATCACCTGGAATATACACAAAGCACACACACCCAAATACACGTAAATGATCAATGGAATGTTTAGTTTTACTGAGTACCTCTAATGGGGATATGTCTTGCAAGACTTTGGTTGGAATCCGATTGATGACGTAGCAAGCAACCAAGACTGCATCTCCCCAAAAACTTTTAGGAACATTGGTATGAAACATCATGGATCTTGCTACTTCCATTAAGTGTCGATTCTTCCTTTCAGCAACTCCATTTTGTTGTGGTGTGTGTGGAAAGCTAGTTTGATGTAGTATTCCATGTTTGTTTAAGTGAGCTTTGAATCTTTGACTTGTGTATTCCCCTCCATTATCTGATCTTAACACTTTGATCTTGGCATTGAATTGATTAGTAACATAATTATGAAAGTTTATAAATGCCTCATAAACCCTATCTTTAGATGGAATTAATGTAACCCATGTATATTTCGATTTCTCATCTATAAAGGTCACAAAGTATTTATTCCTATCTCTAGACATGCAAGGTGAGTTCCAAACATCGGAATGTACTAAATCAAAGCAATGCTCATAAATTGTAGATGATTTAGGGAAAACAACACGACAATGTTTGCCAAGGATACAAGCCTCACAAACTGAGTGATCATAAGCAACATTAGGCATTATTAAGCTTAAAACACGAGCATGAGGATGTCCTAATCTAGCATGCCATAAGATATCTTTATTAGCAAAAACACAGGATTTGAAAGCTAAGGAATCCGAATTGCTTGGAGGAGTGTCCTCAAGAACATAGAGCTCATCTTGAGTCCCACCACTTCCAAGTATCTTACCACTCTTAATATCTTGAAAGTAAACTTTGTTAGGCCCAAAAGTAACATTGCAATTCAGGTCTTTAGTAGCCCTTTTACCCGAAACTAGATTAGACTTAAACTTAGGTACAAAGAAAGCATTAGTTTCTTTGTCAAATAGTCTTAATTTTCCAGTTCCTTCAATTGGAATACCCTTACCATCAGCTATAGTTACTTGTCCCAGACATGGTTCAATGTTCTTTAACAACCTAGCATTGCTAATCATATGGTGAGAAGCACCCGAATCCACTACCAACTTATGATCTGGTTTATCAAGCAATTTATGGGAGTAGAGTGTGATACCAAAGAGTTTTGAGGCATAGGCCTTGATGAGATCCTCCAAGTCGCTCTTCTTAACATACTCCATGGATACATTCTTAGCTAGCTCCCCTCCTTGAATGGATGAACTTGCCGGTTCAGTCACAACCTTTTGAGAGATGTTAGCCTTTGAATCCTTGAACCGGTTTGGCTTGAGGTGTGGATGAAGTATCCAGCACTTGTCCTTGATGTGGCCATTCCTCTTACAATGCTCACACATCACACTCTTCCTATCCTCTTGCTTAAACACACTTTTGTTGGCCATGAGTAGTTCTCCTTTACCACCAAACAAACCAATGTTGCCTTGCTCCTTTTGAATCCGTGAGCACACCTCTTCGAAATCAGGTAGTTTTGGCTCTCTCAGGATGGACTTAATCACATCCTTAAAGGCTGGATTTAGGTTCAGAAGGAGCCCAAATATCTTGTCTTGTTCCTTCCTTTCATGAAGCACCTTTGGATCCATAGAACTTGGTCTCAACATGTCAAGCTCGGACCATGTTGACTGGAACTTGCCTAGGAATTTTGTGAACTCCATATCCTCTTGGTGTAGATCATTGAGAGTATTCTTAACCTCATACACACGGCTGAGGTTTGAAACATCCCCATACACCCTCTTGAGAGTCTCCCAAAGAGACTTGGAGGTTTCACAATGTGAATAAGCTTCAAGAATGGATGGGTCCAAAGAATTTTGGAGGAATCCAAGGACAGATTGATCTTCTTGGAACCACCTAGCTTCTTCTTTTCTTGTTGCCTCATCCTTCTTCTCCTTTGGATCATCTATAGATGGAGTATTATCCTCCAAGATGTGATTCCAAAGTCCTTTGCCACAAATGGCTGTCTTAATGGTTCTTGACCATAATGTGTAGTTCAAGCCTTTGAGAACTACTGGTATCACCGTAGGGTTCAAGCTGGAACTGATTTGAACTGTATCCTCCATTGTTAGGCTTTGAAGAGCTCAAAGGAAGCAGCTTTTATGGTTGAATAAAACTCTGAGTTTTTAGTTTAAATACTGAGAGATTTTTGACAGAATTTTAGATTAGAAACTGAGAGATTTGAGTAGAAAAGATGAGAGAATGATCTTATGCTCTGATACCATGAAAGAATATTGAGATTAGAGAGGAGAAATGTAAAGAATTGAATCTGGAAATTCAAAGAGAAGTATGAAAAAATCAGAAATGTCTTAGACTTATGGAGAAGAATCTCCTAAGAGTTCTATCATACAATGAGTCTTTACAGCCCTTTTATAGAGGATTTACAATGTGAACACAAAGGCAAACGAATTCAAACTTGTGGATGAGCTTGAATAGAGGAGGAGCTTGTCAACAACCAATGAGAAGAGAGGGGAAGACCTGCAAACTGTCTCATGAACGTTTGGTGTGGTTATCAAGGCTGTGTGCAGCAGGCATGACTGTTTGGTGTGGTTACCAAGACTGTGTGCAGCATGGACATGTCCTTTTCACCTTGATTCTTCTCTCAAGGCAGCTATTTAACCATTTTAACCATGTGGTTAATAATAACTCCGTCCTTTTTTCTTTTCCCTTGTTATTCAAACTGAATTTTCGTGCTCACACTTGCCTTGTAGGTCAAGATAGGTCTTATTTGATTTTCCTATGTCAATAGGATTCATTGAAGGCTTTGTTGAAGCTCTTTCAATGTTAAATGTTGTCACAATATAGAAAGTTGAGCTAGCTTCACGTGGGCATTGGATTTTTGTCATTCTAAACTCTAAATGAAAAGTTAAAGACGATTTAGTGCGTACATGTCAAGTTGATCGGCCAGTCAAAATGATAATTTTCAATTGATTATTTGTGGTCATTGAGTAAAGACTTATAAATGAAGCGTAATGCATTGCATCATGTAGATTGAATAGATTGGATTACTTGTAGGCTTTGTTGTACTTCTTTGAGTCTCAAAATGTAGTCAGAATATGAAAATTTGAGCTAGCTTAACGTGGATGTTGGATTAATGTCATTTTGAGCTCTAAATAAAAAGTTAAAGACGATTTAGTGCGGACATGTCAAGTTGATTCAACTATTTAAATGATCATTCTAAACTAATCATTGGTGCTCATTGAGTAAAGGCGTATAAATGAAGCATAATACATGGCATCACGTAATTTGGGATAAATTGGATTATATTGAGGCTTTTTCATATTTATTTCGGTCTTAAATTTTATCACAATATAGAAAATTGTGCTAGCTTAACGTGGGCATTGGATTCGTGTCATTCTGAACTCTAAATCAAAAGTTATGAACGATTTAGTGCGGACATGTCAAGTTGATTGGCTAGTTAAAGTGATCATTCTAAACAGATAATTGGTGCTCATTGAGTAAAGGCTTATAATGCATGAAATCACGCAGTTTTTGATAGATTGGATTACTTGAAGGCTTTGTGGTAGCTGTTTCGGTCTCAAATGTTGTCACATTATAGAAAATTGAGCTAGCTTAACGTGGATATTTGATTCGTGTCATTCCAAACTCTAAATCAAAAGTTACAGACGATTTAGTGCACACATGTCAAGATGATCGAAAAGTTAAATTGATCTTTCGAAGATGATCATTGTTGCTACATGAGCAAAGCTTAACAAATGAAGCATAATGCATGGCATCACGCAGTTGGGGATAGATTCAATTATTTAGAGGCTTTTTCATACCTATTTCAGTATTAAATTTTGTCAAAATATAAAACTTGAGCTATCTTAACGTGGGCGTTGGATTCGGATCATTTGAACTTTAAATCGAAACTTACGGACGAATTAGTGCATACATGTCAATTTGATTGGCCAATTAAATTGATCTTTCTAAGATGATCATTGGTGCTCATTGAGCAAAAGCTTACAAATGAAGCATAATACATGGCATCACGTAGTTCGGGATCAATTAGATTACTTGGACGTTTTGTCATAGCTATTTCGCTCTTAATTTTGTCATAATATAGAAAATTGAGCTAGCTTTACTTGGGCGTTGGATTCGTGTCAATCTGAACTCTAAATCAAAAGTTACAGACAAATTAATGCGTAAATGTCAAGTTGATCGGCCAGTGAAAATGATCATTCTATACTGATCATTGGTGCTCATTGAGTAAGGCTTATAAATGAAGCGTAATGCATGGTATCACACAGTTTTGGATCGATAGGATTACATGGAAAATTGGTCGTAGGTATTTCTATCATAAGTTTTTTCACAACATAGAAAATTGAGCAAGCCTAACGTGGGCATTGGATTCGTGTCATTCTGAAATTTAATTCAAAAATTACGAATGATTTAGTGCGTACATGTCAAATTTATCGGCCTGTTAAATTGATCTATCTAAGATGATCTTTGGTACACATTGAGCAAATATTTATAAATGAAGCATAATGCATGACATCAAACAGTTTAGGATAGATTGTATTTCTTGAAGGTTTTTGGTAGTTTTTTCAGGCCCAAATGTTTTCAAAGTATAGAAAATCAAGCTAGCTTAACATGGGCATTGGATTCGTGTCATTCTGAACTATAAAAGTCACTAACGATTTAGTGCATACTTGTTAAGTTCATCAGCCAAATAAATTGATCTTTCTAAGATGATCATTGGTGCTCATTGCGCAAAGATTTGTCACAATATAGAAAATTGAGCTAGGTTAACGTTGTCATTCTGGCATGCCAAGTTGATCGTCCAGTTAAAATGATCATCCTAAACTGATCATTGGTGCTCCTTGAGTAAAGGCATATAAATGAAGCATAATGTATGGCATCACCCAGTTTGGGATACATGGGATTATTTGAAGGCTTTTTTGTACCTCTTTCAATCTCAAATGTTGTCACAATATAGAAAGTTGAGCTAGCTTAACGTGGGCATTGGATTCGTATCAATATTAACTCTAAATCAAAAGTTACAGTCGATTTAGTGCGTACATGTCAAGTTGATCGGCCAGTTAAAATGATCATTCTCAATTTATCATTGGTGCTCATTGAGTAAAGACTAATAAATGAAGTGTAAAGTATTGCATCACGCAGTGTGAGTAGATTGGATTACTTGTAGGCTTTGTTGTAGCTCTTTGAGTCTCAAAATGTTGTCACAATATGAAAAATTGAGCTAGCTTAACGTGGACGTTGGAATAATGTCATTTTGAGCTTTAAATAAAAAGTTAAAGACGATTAAGTGCGGACATGTCAAGTTGATCAACTATTTAAATGATCATTCTAAACTAACCATTGGTGCTCATTATAAATGAAGCATAATGCATGGCATCATGCAATTTGGGATATATTGGATTATATTGAGGTTTTATCATAGCTATTTCGGTCTTAAATTTTATCACTATATAGAAAATAGTGCTAGCTTAACATGGGCATTGGATTCGTGTCATTCTGAATTCTAAATCAAGATTTACGAACGATTTAGTGCGGACATTTTAAGTTGATTGGCCAGTTAAAGTGATCATTCTAAACTGATCATTGGTGCTCCTTGAGTAAAAGCTTATAGATGAAGCATAATGCATGGTATCACCGCAGTTTTTGATATATTGGATTACTTGAAGGCTTTGTGGTAGCTCTTTCAGCCTCAAATATTGTCCCAATATAGAAAATTGAGCTAGTTTAACGTGGGCATTGGATTCGTGTCATTCTAAACTCTAAATCAAAAGTGACGGACGATTTAGTGAGTACATGTCAAGGTTATCCGCCAGTTAAAATGATCTTTCTAAACTGATCATTGGTGCTCCTGTAGTAAAGACTTATAAATGAAGTATAATGCATGGCATCACGCAGTTTTGGATACATTAGATTATTTGGAGGCTTTGTTATAGCTATTTCGGTCTTAAATTATGCCACATTATAGAAAGTTGAGATAGCGTAACATGGGCATTGGATTCATGTAATTCTTTACTCTATATCAAAAGTTACAAACGATTTAGTGCGGATATGACAAGTTTATCGGTTAGTTAAATTGATCATTATAAACTTTTCATTGGTGCTCATTGAGCAAAGGTTTACATATGAAGCATAATGAATGTGATCATGTAGTTTGGCGTACATTGGTTTACGTGGAGTTTTTGTCATAGCTCTTTTACTCTCAATGTTGTCACAATTTGAAAACTGAGCTAGATTAACGTGGGTGTTCGCTTCATGTCATTTTGGGCTCTAAATCAAATGTCAAAGACAATTTAGTGCAGACATGTCAAGTTGATCAATTAGTTAAAATGGTCATTCTACGATGATCACTGGTGCTCATTGAGTAAAGGCGTATAAATGAAGCATAATGCAAGGCATCACACAATTTGGAATAGACTGGATTACTTGGAGGCTTTATTGTAGCTATTTTGGTCTTTATTTTTGTCATAGTGTCAAATATTGAGCTAGTTTAATGTGGGCGTTAGATTCATGTCATTCTGAATTCTAAATTAAAAGTTACGGACGATTTAGTGCGGACATGTCAAGTAGATCGACCAGTTAAAGTGATCATTCTAAACTGATCATTAGTGATGCTTGAGTAAAGGCTTATAAATGAAGAATAATGCATGGCATAACGCAGTTCCGGATATATTGGATTACTTCAAGGCTTTGTGGTAGCTCTTTCAGTCCCAAATATTGTAACAATATAGAAAAGTGAGTAGGATTAAGATGGGCATTGTATTTGTGTCATTTTGAACTATAAATCAAAAGTCACTAACGATCATTGGTGCTCATTGCGCAAAGATTTACAAATAAAGCATAATGCATGGCATCATGCAACTTGGGATAGATTTTTGAGTGCTTGGAGGTTTTGTCGTTGGTCTTAAAGTTTGTCACAATATAGAAAATTGAGCTAGGTTAACGTTGTCATTCTGGCATGCCAAGTTGATCGTCCAGTTAAAATGATCATCCTAAACTGATCATTGGTGCTCCTTGAGTAAAGGCTTATAAATGAAGCATAATGTATGGCATCGCCCAGTTTGGGATACATGGGATTATTTGAAGGCTTTTTTGTACCTTTTTCAATGTCAAATGTTGTCACAATATAGAAAGTTGAGCTAGCTTAACGTGGGCATTGGATTCGTGTCAATACTAACTCTAAATCAAAGGTTACAGTCGATTTAGTGCGTACATGTCAAGTTGATCGGCCAGTCAAAATGATCATTCTCAATTTATCATTGGTGCTCATTGAGTAACGACTTATAAATGAAGTGTAAAGTATTGCATCACGCAGTGTGAGTAGATTGGATAACTTGTAGGCTTTGTTGTAGCTCTTTGAGTCTCAAAATGTTGTCACAATATGAAGAATTGAGCTAGCTTAACGTGGATGTTGGAATAATGTCATTTTGAGCTCTAAATAAAAAGTTAAAGACGATTAAGTGCGGACATGTCAAGTTGATCAACTATTTAAATGATCATTCTAAACTAACCATTGGTGCTCATTGTAAATGAAGCATAATGCATGGCATCACGCAATTTAGGATATATTGGATTATATTGAGGTTTTATCATAGCTATTTCGGTCTTAAATTTTATCACTATATTGAAAATAGTGCTAGCTTAACGTGGGCATTAGATTCGTGTCATTCTGAATTCTAAATCAAGATTTACGAACGATTTAGTGCGGACATTTCAAGTTGATTGGCCAGTTAAAGTGATCATTCTAAACTGATCATTGGTGCTCCTTGAATAAAAGCTTATAGATGAAGCATAATGAATGGTATCACCGCAATTTTTTATATATTGGATTACTTGAAGGCTTTGTGGTAGCTCCTTCAGCCTCAAATATTGTCCCAATATAGAAAATTGAGCTAGTTTAACGTGGGCACTGGATTCGTGTCATTCTAAACTCTAAATCAAAAGTGACAGACGATTTAGTGAGTACATGTCAAGGTTATCCGCCAGTTAAAATGATCTTTCTAAACTGATCATTGGTGCTCCTGTAGTAAAGACTTATAAATGAAGTATAATGCATGGCATCACGTAGTTTTGGATACATTAGATTATTTGGAGGCTTTGTTATAGCTATTTCGGTCTTAAATTATGCCACAATATAGAAAGTTGAGCTAGCTTAACATGGGCACTGGATTCATGTAATTCTGAACTCTAAATCAAAAGTTACAAACGATTTAGTGCGGATATGACAAGTTTATCGGTTAGTTAAATTGATCATTCTAAACTTTTCATTGGTGCTCATTGAGCAACGGTTTACAAATGAAGCATAATGAATAAGATCATGTAGTTTGGGATACATTGGATTACTTGGAGGTTTTGTCATAGCTCTTTCAGTCTCAAATGTTGTCACAATATTGAAAACTGAGCTAGATTAATGTGGGTGTTCGCTTCATGTCATTTTCTGGCTCTAAATCAAATGTCAAAGACAATTTAGTGCAGACATGTCAAGTTGATCAATTAGTTAAAATGGTCATTCTAGGCTGATCACTGGTGCTCATTGAGTAAAGGCGTATAAATGAAGCATAATGCAAGGCATCACACAATTTGGGATAGACTGGATTACTTGGAGGCTTTATTGTAGCTATTTCGGTCTTTATTTTGTCATAATGTCAAATATTGAGCTAGTTTAATGTGGGCGTTAGATTCATGTCATTATGAATTCTAAATTAAAAGTTACGGACGATTTAGTGCGGACATGTCAAGTAGATCGACCAGTTAAAGTGATCATTCTAAAGTGATCATAAGTGATGCTTGAGTAAAGGCTTATAAATGAAGAATAATGCATGGCATAACACAGTTCTGGATAGATTGGATTACTTCAAGGCTTTGTGGTAGCTCTTTCAGTCTCAAATATTGTAACAATATAGAAAAGTGAGTAGGAGTAAGATGGGCATTGTATTCGTGTCATTCTGAATTCTAAATCATAAGTTACAAATGATTTAGTGCATAAATGTCAAGTTGATCGGCGAGTTAAAATGATCATTCTAAATTAATCATTGGTGCTCCTTTAGTAAAGGCTTATAAATGAATCATAATGCATGGCATCACGTAGTTTGGGATACATTGGATTACTTAGATGCTTTGTTGTAGCTATTTTGTTCTTAAATTTAGCGACAATATAAAAAATTGATATCTTAACATGGGCACTTAATTCATGTAATTCTGAACTCTAAATCTAAATTTACTGACGATTTAGTGCAGATATGTCAAGTTTATTGGCTAGATAAATGGATCATTCTAAACTGAGCATTGGTTCTCATTGAGCACTGGTTTTTCGAATGAAGCATAATGCATGGCATAACAAAAAAATTTAGCTAGCTTAACGTGGGATTGGTTTCGTGTCCTTCTAAACTCTAAATCAAAAGTTACACACGATTGAGTGTGGACATGTCAAGTTTATCGACAAGTTAAATTGATGATTCTAAACTGATCATTGGTGCTCCTTGAGTAAAGGATTATAAATGAGGCATAATGCATGACATCGTGCAATTTGGAATACACTGGATTACTTGAACGCTTTGTCATAGCTCTTTCAGTCTCAAGTGTGGTCACAACATTGAAAATTGAGCTAGATTAACGTGGGTGTTGGATTCACATCATTTTGAGCTCTAAATAAAATGTTAAAGACGATTTTGTGCGGACATGTCAATTTGATCAACTAGTTAAAATGATCATTCTAAACTGATCATTGGTGCTCTTTGAGAAAAGATTTAGAAATGAAGCATAATGCATGGCATCACGCAGTTTGGGAAAGATTAGATTACTTGGAGGCTTTGTCGTAGCTAATTGGGTCTTAAATTTTGTCACAAGATAGAATGTTGAGCTACCTTAATGTGGGCGCTGGATTCATATATTCTGAACTATAAATCGAAATTGACGGACGATTTAGTCCGGACATGTCAAGTTTGTCAGCTAGTTAAATTGATCATTTTAAATTGATCATTGGTGCTCATTGAGCAAAGGTTTAGAAATGAAGCATAATGCATGGCATCACGTAGTTTGAGATAGAAATGAAGCATAATGCATGGCATCACGTATTATGGGATACATTGGTTACTTGGAGGCTTTTTATAGCTTTTTCCGTCTCAAATGTTATCACAATATTGAAAATTGAGTTAGATTAACGTGGGCGTTAGATTCATATAATTTTGAGCTCTAAATCAAATGTTAAAGATGTTTAGTGCGGGCTTGTCAAGGTGTTGAGCTAGCTAAAATGATCATTCTAAACTGATCTTAAATTTGATCTTAAATTTTGTCACAATTTAGAAACTTGAGCTAGTTTAACGTGGGTGTTAGATTCGTGTTACTTGAAACTTTAGAAAATTGAGCTAGCTTAACGTGTATGTTTGATTCATGTCACTTTAAACTTTAAATCAAAAGTTACAAACGATTTAGTATGGACATGTGAAATTGATCGGCCAGTTAAAATGATCATTATAAACTGATCATTCTAAAATGATCATTGGGGCTCCTTAAGTAAATGCTTATAAATATAGCATAATGCATGGCATTATGTAATTTTGGATAGATTGCATTACTTTGGGGCTTTGTCTAGCTCTTTCAGTCTAAAATGTTTTTACAATATTGAAAATTGAGCTAGCTTAACGTGGGCGTTGTTTTCATTTCATTTTGAGCTCTAAATCAAAGTTAAAGACAATTTAGTACAGATATGTCAAGTTGATCAGCTTTTTGAAATGATCATTCTAAACTAGTCATTGGTGCTCCTAGCATAAATGCTTATAAATGAAGCATAATGCAAGGCATAAGACTGTTTGGGATAGATTGGATTACTTAGACACTTTTTGTTGCTATTTCAGTCTTAAATTTTGTCACATTATAGAAAATTGAGTAAGTTTAACGTGGGCGTTGGATTCGTGTCATTCTGACCTCAAAATCAAAAGTTACAAACGAGTTAGTGGAGACATGTCAAGTTTATCAGCCTGTTAAAATGATCATTCTAAACTGAGCACCAAAAGGATTATAAATGAAGCACAATGCATGACATCACGCAGTTTAGGACAGATTGGATTACTTTGATGCATGACATCTAGCTCTTTTAGACTAAATGTTGTCACAATAGGGAAAATTGAGCTAGATTAACGTGGGAGTTGGATTCATGTCATTTTGAGATCTAAGTAAAAAGTAAAAGGCGATTTAGTGAGGACATGTCAAGTTGATCGGATAGTTAAAATGATCATTCTAAACTAGTCATTGGTGCTCCTTGAGTAAATTCTTATAAATGAAGCGCATGACATCATGCAGTTTGGGATAGATTGCATTACTTTGATGCTTTGTCTAGCTCTTTCAATATCAAATGTTGTCACTATAAGGAATATTGAGCTAGCTTAACGTGGGAGTTGGATTCATGTCCTTTTGAGCTCCAAATAAAAAGTAAAAGACGATTTAATGCGGACATGTCAAGTTCATCGGCTAGTTAAAATGATCATTCAAAGCTGGTCATTGATGATCCTTGAGTAAAGGCTTATAAATGAAGTATATTGCATGACATCATGCAGTTTGAGATAAATGGGATGACTTGGATGCGTCATCGTAGCTCTTTCAGTCTCAAATGTTGTCACAATATGGAAAATTGAGCTAGCTTAGTGTGGGTGTTGGATACGTGTTATTGTGAACTATATATATCAAAAGTTACAGATAATATAGTGCGGACATGTCAAGTTGATTGGCCATTTAAAATGATCATTCTAAACTAATAATTGGTGCTCCTTGAGTAAAGGTTTATAAATGAAGCATAATGCATGGCATGACGCAGTTTGGGAAAGATTGCATTACTTTGATGCTTGTCTTGCTCTTTCACTCTCAAAAGTTGTCACAATATGGAAAATTAAGCTAGCCTAACGTGGGTGTTGGATTGATGTCATATTGTGCTCTAAAAAAAATTAAAAGACGATTTGGTGCGGACATGTCAAGTTGATCAGCTAGGTAAAGTGATTATTCTAACTGATCATTGGTGCTCATTTATTTAAGGCTTATAAATTAAACATAACATATGGCATAACGGAGTTTGGGATAGATTGGATTACTTGGACGCTTTGTCAAAGCCATTTTGATCTTCAATTTTGTCACTATATAGAAAATTGAGTTAGCCTAACGTGGGCGTTGGATTCGTTTCATTTTGAACCTTAAATCACAAGTTACACACTATTTAGTGCGCACATGTCTAGTTGATTGCCCGGTTAAAATGATCATTCTAAACTGGTCATTGGTGTTAATTGAGTAAAGGCTTATAAATGAAGCAGAATGTGTGGAATCATGCAGTTTGGGATAGATTGCATTACTTTGATTTAGTGCGGATATGTCAAGTTGAGCAGCGAGTGAAATGATCCTTCTAAACTGATCAATGGTGGTCCTTTAGAAAAGGCTTATATATGAAGGATTATGCATCACATCACGGAGTTTGGGATAGATTGGATTACTTGGAGGCTTTTTTGTAGCTATTTCGATATTAAATTTTGTCACAATATAGAAAATTGAGTTAGCTTAACGTGGGCATTCGATACGTGTCACTATGAAATCTAAATCAAAATTAACGGACGATTTAGTGTGGACATGTCAAGTTGATCTACCAGTTAATATGATCATTCTAAACCTATCATTGGTGCTCCTTTAGAAAAGGCTTATAAATGAAGCATTCTGCATGACATCACATAGTTTGGGATACATTAGATTACTTGGAGGCTTCGTCATAGCTCTTTCAATCTCAAATGCTGTCACAATGTGGAAAATTGAGCTAGCTTAAGATGGGTTGGACTCATGTGATTTTGAACCCTAAATCAAAAGTTAAAGACGATTTAATGCAGACATGTCAAGTTGATCAGCTAATTAAAATGATCATTCTAAACTGATCATTTGTGCTCATTCAGTAAAGGCTTATAAATGAAGAATAATGCATAGCATCACACAGTTTTTATAGATAGGATTACTTGGAGGCTTTGTCATACCTATTTCGATCAAATTTTTTTGTCAAAATATAAAAAATTGAGATAGCTTAACGTGGGTGTTGCATTCATGTTATTTTGAACTCTAAATCAAAAGTTATAGACGAATTAGTGTGGAATGTCAAGTTGATTGGCCAGTTAAAATGATCATTCTAAATTGCTCATTGGTGCTCCTTAAGTAAAGGCTTACAAATGAAGCATAATGCATGGCATAACGCAATTTAGGATAGATTGCATTACCTTAATGCTTTGTGTAGCTCTTTTAGTGTCAAATGTTTTATATGGAAATTAAGCTAACTTAATTTGGGCATTGTATTCTTGTCATCTTGAACTCTAAATAAAAATTAAAACACCATTTGGTGCGGAAATGTCAAGTTGATCAGCTAGGTAAAGTGATTATTCTAAACTGATCATTGGTGCTCATTTAGTAAATGCTTATAAATTAAACATAACGTATGGCATCACGGAGTTTGGGATAGATTAGATTACTTGGAGGCTTTTTCATAGCCATTTTGATCTTCAATTTTGTCAAAATATTAAAATTTGAGTTAGCTTAACGTGGCCGTTGGATTCGTTTCATTTTTGAACTTTAAATCACAAGTTACAAACAATTTAGTGCAGACATGTCTAGTTGATTGCCCAGTTAAAATGATCATTCTAAACTAGTCATTGGGGCTTCTTGAGTATAGGCTTATAAATGAAGCATAATGTTTGGCATCACGCAGTTTGGGATAGATTGCATTACTTTGATTTAGTGCGGACGTGTCAAGTTGAGCAGCGAGTTAAATGATCTTTCTAAACTGATCATCGGTGCTCCTTCAGTATACGCTTATAAATGAAGCATAATGCATTGCATCACGTAGTTTGGGATAGATTGGATTACTTCGACGCTTTATTGTAGCTATTTCGGTCTTAAATTTTGTCACAATATAGAAAATTGAGTTAGCCATGTCATTATGAAATCTAAATGAAAATATACGGACGATTTCGTGTGGACATGTTAAGTTGATCATCCAGTGAATACGATCATTCTAAACTTATCATTGGTGCTCATTGAGAAAATGCTTATAAATGAAGCATAGTGCATGACATCACGTAGTTTGGGATACATTGGATTACTTGGAGGCTTTGTCGTAGCTCTTTCAGTCTCAAATGTTGTCACAATGTGGAAAATTGAGCTAGCTTATGTCATTTTGAACTCTAAATCAATAGTTAAAGACGATTTAATACGGACATGTCAAGTTGATCAGCTAGTTAGAATGATCATTCTAAACTGATCATTTGTGCTCATTCAGTAAAGGCTTATAAACGAAGAATAATGCATACCATCAGAGAGTTTTTGATAGATTGGATTACTTGGAGGCTTTGTCATACCTATTTCGATCAAATTTTTTTTGTCACAATATAGAAAATTGAGATAGCTTAACGTGGGCATTGGATTCGTGTTATTTTGAACTCTAAATCAAAAGTTACGGATGATATAGTGCGGACATGTCAAGTTGATTGGCAGGTTAAAATGATCATTCTAAATTGATAATTGGTGCTCCTTGGGTAAAGGCTTAGAATGAACCATAATGCATGACATGACGCAGTTTGGGATAGATTGCATTACGTTGATGCTTTGTCTAGCTCTTTTAGTCTCCAATGTTGTCACAATATGGAAAATTAAGCTAGCTTAATGTGGGAGTTGGATTTATGTCATATTGAGCTCTAAAAAAATTAAAAGAAGATTTAGTACGGACATGTCAAGTTGATCAGCTAGGTAAAGTGATCATTCTAAACTGGTCATTGGTGCTCATTGAGTAAAGGCTTATAAATTAAACATAATGCATGGCATCACTTTAAGATAGATTGGATTATTTGGAGGCTTTGCCATAGCTATTTTGATATTAAATTACGTTACAATATAGAAAATTAAGCTAGGTTAACGTGGGTATTGGATTTGTTTCATTTTGAACTATAAATCACAAGTTACAGATTATTTAGTTGACACATATCTACTTGATTGGCGAGTTAAAATGATCATTCTAAACTAGTCATTAGTGCTCCTTCAGTAAAGACTTATAAATGAAGCATTATGCATGGCATCACGCAGTTTGAGATAGATTGCATTACTTTGATGCTTTGTCTAGCTATTTCAGTCTCAAATGTTTTCACAATATGGAAAATTGAGATAGATTAACATGGCGTTGGAATCCTATCGTCTTGAGCTCTAAATAAAAGTTAAAGATGATTTAGTGCAGACATGTCAAGTCGATTAGCTAGGTAAAATGACCATTCTAAACTGATCATTGGAGCACTTTGACTAAAGACTTATAAATGAAACATAATGCATGACAACACACAGTTTGGGATACATTGGATTAGTTGGAGGATTCGTAGTAGCTCTTTCAGTCTCAAATGTTGTCACAATGTGAAAAAATTGAGACAACTTATGATGGGTTGGACTCATGTCAATTTGTACTCAAAATCAATAGTTAAAGACGATTTATTGTGCACATGTCAAGTTGATCAGCTAGTTAAAATGATCATTCTAAAATTATCATTTGTGCTCATTCAGTAAAGGCTTATAAATGAAAAATAAGGCATAGCATCATACAGTTTGTGCTAGATTCGATTACTTGGAGGCTTGTTCATAGCTATTTCGATCTAAATTTTTTGTCACAGTATAGAAACTTGAGCTAGTTTAACGTGGGTGTTGGATTCATGTTATTTTGAACTCTAAATCAAAAGTTACGGATGATATAGTGTGGACATGTCAAGTTGATTGGCCAATTTAAATGATCATTCTAAACTGATAATTGGTGCTCCTTGAGTAAAGGCTTATAAATTAAACATAATGCATGGCATCACCTAGTTTAGGGTAGATTGGATTACTTGGATGCTTTGTCATAGCTATTTTGATCTTAATTTTTGTTACGATATAGAAAATTAAGCTAGGTTAACGTGGGTATTGGATTCGTTTCATTTTGAACTCTAAATCACAAATTAAGTTAGATTATTTAGTGCACACATGTCTAGTTGATTGGCTAGTTAAAATGATCATTCTAAACTGGTCATTAGTGCTCCTTGAGTAAAGGCCTACAAATGAAGCATAATGCATGGCATCACGCAGTTTTGTGATAGATTGTATTACTTTGATGCTTTGTGTAGATCTTTCTGTCTCAAATGCTTTCACAATATGACAAATTGAGATAGCTTAACATGGGCGTTGGATTCATGTCATCTTGAGCTCTAAATAAAAAGTAAAAGACGATTTAGTGCAGACATGTCAAGTTGATTAACTACTTAAAATGATCATTCTAAACTGATCATTGGAGCTCCTTGAGTAAAGGCTTATAAATGAAGCATAATGCACGGCATCACGCAGTTTGGGATAGATTGCATTACTTTGAGTATTTGTCTACTTCTTTTAGACTCAAATGTTGTCACAATATGGAACATTAAGCAAGCTTAACGTGGGAGTGTAATTCATGTCATATTGAGCTCTAAATAAAAAAGTAGAAAACGATTTAGTACGGACATGACAAGTTGATCGGCAAGCTAAAATGATCATTATAAACTGGTCAATGGTGCTCCTTGAGTAAATGCTTATAAATGAAGCATAATGCATGGCATCCCGCAGTTCGGGATAGGTTGCATTACTTTGATGCTTTATCTAGCTTTTTCAGTCTCAAATGTTGTCACAATATGGAATATTGAGCTAGCTTAACTTGTGCATTGGATTCATGTGATATTGAGCTCTAAATAAAAAATTTCAAGACAATTTAGTGCGGACATGTCAAGTTTATCAGCTAGTTAAAATGATCATTTTAAATTGATCATTGGTGCTCCTTGAATGAAGGCCTATAAATGAAGCATAATGCATGGCATCACGCAGTTTGGGATAGATTGGATTACTTGGAGGCTTTTTATTAGCTATTTAGTTCTTAAATTTTTTCACAATGTTGAAAATTGAGTTAGCTTAATGTGGGCGTTGGATTCGTGTCATTCTGAACTCTAAATTAAAAGTCAGGGACGATTTAGTGCGGACATGTCAAGTTGATCGGCTAGTTAAAATGATCATTCTAAACTGGACATGGGTACTTCTTGAGTAAAGGCTTATAAATTAAGCATAATGCATGGCATCACGCAGTTTGGGAGGGATTGCATTACTTTGATGATTTATCTAGCTCTTTCGATCTCAAATGCTTTCACAATATGGAAAATTGAGCTAGCTTAACGTGGGCGTTTGATTCATGTCATATTGAGGTCTAAATAAAAAGTTAAAGACGATTTAGTTCGGGCATGTTAATTTGATCAACTAGTTAAAATTATCATTCTAAACTTATCATTGTTGCTCTTTGAGTAAAGGCTTATAAATGAAGCATAATGCATTACATCTAACGGTTTAGGATAGATTGAATTATTTGGCGGATTTGACGTAGCTATTTTGGTCTAAACTTCTTTCACAATATAAAAAACTGTATTAGCTTAACGTGGGCGTTGGATTCGTGTCATTCTGAACTCTAAATTAAAAGTTACACACGATTTAGTGCAGATATGTCAAGTTGATCTACCAGTTAAAATGATCGTTCTAAACTGGTCATTGGTTCTCCTTGAATAAAGGCTCATAAATGAAGCACAATGCATGACATCACACTGTTTTGGATAGTTTGCATTACTTTAATGCTTTGTCTAGCTCTTTCAATCTCAAATGTTTTCACAATATGAAAAATTGAGCTAGCTTAACGTGGGCGGTCATTCATGTCATTATGAACTCTAAATAAAAAGTAAAACAATATTTAGTGCAAACATATCAAGTTGATCAGCTAGTTAAAATGACAATTTTAAACCTATCATTGGTGCTCCTTGAGTAAAGGATTAGAAATGAAGCATAATGCATTGCATCACGCATTTTGGGATATATTGGATTACTTAGAGGGTTTGTCGTAGCTATTTTGGTCTTTTTTCTTAGCGTAGAAAACTGAGTTAGGCTAATGTGGGCGTTGGATTCGTGTCATTCCGAAATCTAAATTAAAAGTTACAGACGATTTAGTGCGGACATGTCAAGTTGATCGGCCAGTTAAAATGATCACTCTAAACTGGTCATTGGTGCTCCTTGAGTAAAGGCTTATAAATGAAGCATAATGCATGGCATCACACATTTGGATAGATTGCATTATTTTTATGCTTTGTGTAGCTCTTTCAACCTCAAATGTTTTCAAAATATGGAATATTGAGCTAGCTTAACGTGAGCATTGGATTCATGACATCTTGAGCTCTAAATAAAAAGTTAAAGACAATTTAGTGCGGAAATGTCAAGTTGAGCAGCTAGTTAAAATAATCATTCTAAACTGATCATTGGTGCTCTTGAGTAGAGGCTTATAAATGATTATAATGCATGACATCACGCAATTTTGGGATAGATTGGATTATTTAAAAATTTTGTCGAAGCTATTTTGGTGTTAAATTAAAATTGAGTTAGCTTAATGTCGACGTTGGATTCGTATCATTCTGAACTCTAAATTAAAATCTTTGGACAATTTAGTGTGGACGTGACAAGTTTATTGGCCAGTTAGAATGATAATTCTAAATTGGACATTGATGCTCCTTTAGTAAAGGCTTATAAAAGAAGCATAATGCATGGCATCACGCAGTTTTGGATAGATTTCATTACTTTGATGCTTTGTCTAGCGCTTTCAGTCTCAAATATTGTAATAATATGGAAAACGAGCTAGCTTAATGTGGGTGTATGATTCATGTCATCTTGAGCTCAAAATAAAAAGTTAAAGACGATTTAGTGCAGACATGTCAAGTTGATCAGCTAGTTAAAATGACAGTTCTAAAATAATCATTGGTGCACCTTGAGTAAAGGCTATAAATAAAGCATAATGCATGGCATAACACAGTTTTGGATAGATTGCATTACTTTGTTGCTTTGTCAAGCTCTTTCAGTCTCAAATGTTTTCACAATATAGAAAATTGAGCTACCTTGGGCGTTGGATTTATTTTATCTTGAGCTCTAAGTAAAAATTTAAAGACAATTTAGCGCGGAGATGTCAAGTTGATCAGCTAGTTAAAATGATCATTCTCAACTGAACATTGGTGCTCCTTGAGTAAAGGCTTATAAATGAAGCATAATGCATGGCATGACGCAGTTTCTGATAGATTAGATTACTTGTAGGCTTTGTCAAAGCTATTTTGGTCTTAAATTTTGTCACAATATAGGAAATTGAGTTAGCTTAACGTGGCCGTGCGATTTGTCATTCTGAACTCTAAGTCAGTTACAATGATCATTCTAAACTGGTCGTTGGTGTTCCTTGTGAAAAAGCTTATAAAAGAAGCATAATGAATGGCATCACGCACTTTTGGATAGATTGCATTACTTTGATGCTTTCTCTAGCTCTTCCAGTCTCAAATGTTTTCACAATATGGAAAATTGAGCTAGCTTAACGTGGGCGTTGAATTCATGTCTTCTTGAGCTCCAACTAAAAAGTTAAAGACGATTTTTTGCGGACTTGTCAAGAGTATCATGTAGTTAAAAGGATCATTCTAAACTGATCATTGGTGCTCCTTGAGTAAAGGCTTATAAATGAAGCATAATCCATGCCATCACATAGTTTGGAATAGATTGGATTACTTGGAGGCGTTGTCATAGCTATTTTGGTCTTAAATTTTGTCATAATATAGAAAATCAAGCTAGCGTAATGTGGGTGTTGGATTCATGTCATTTTGAACTCTAAATCAGAAGTTAAGAACGATTTAGTGTGGACATGTCAAGTTGATCGGCCAGTTAAAATGATAATTCTAAACTGGTCAATGGTGCTCTTTGAGTAAAAGCTTATAAAAGAAGAACAACGCATGGCATCAGGCAGTTTTAGATAGATTGCATTAATTTGACGCTTTCTGTAGCTCTTTCGGTCCCAAATGTTTTCACATTATGGAAAATTGAGCTAGCTTAACGTGGACGTTGGATTCATGTCATCTTGAGATCTAAAAAAAAGTTAAAGATGATTTACTGCGGACATATCAAGTTGATCAGCTAGTTAAAATGATCATTCTAAAATGATCATTGGTGCTCCTTGGATAAAGACTTATAAATGAAACATAATGCATGCCATCACGGAGTTTGGGACAGATTGGATTACTTGGAGGCATTGTCGTAGCTATGTCAGTGTTGTCGGTGTCATAGCTACAATATATAAAATTTAGCTAGCTTAATGTCGGTGTTGGACTCTGGTCGTTTTGAGCTTTAAATCAAAAGTTACTTATGATATAGTGTGGACATGTCAAGGTTATTCGCCACTTAGAATAATCATTCTAAACTGATCATTAGTGCTCATTAAGTAAAGGCATATAAATGAAGCATAATGCATAACATCACCTAGTTTGGGATAGATTGCATAACTTAGAGTCTTTGTCTATCTATTTTGATATTAAATTTTGTCACAATATAGAAAATTGAGCTACCTTAACGTGGGTGTTGGATTCGTGTCATTATGAACTCCAAATTAAAAGTTACAGACGATTTAGTGCGGACTTGTCAAGTTGATCAGCCTGTTAAAATGATCATTTCTAAACTAGTCAATGGTATTCCTTGAGTAAAGGCTTAAAAAGGAAGCATAATGCATGGCATCACGCATTTTATGATAGATTGCATTACTTTCATGCTTTGTCTAGCTCTTTCTGTCTCAAATGTTCTCACAATATGGAAAATTGAGCTAACTAAACGTGGGCATTGGACTCATGTCATTTTGAGCGCTAAAGGAAAAGTTAAAGATGATTTAGTTTGAACATGTCAAGTTGATCATCTAGTTAAAATGATCATTCTAAATTGATCATTGCTGCTCCTTGAGAAAAGACTTATAAACGAAGCATAATCCAAGGCATTACACAGTTTGGAATATATTGGATTACTTGAAGGCTTTGTCGTAGCTATTGCGGACTTAAATTTTGTAACAATATAGAAATTGAGCTAGGTTAACGTGGGCGTTGGATTCGAATCATTTTTAACTTTAAATCAGAAGTTACAGACGATTTAGTGCCAAAATGTCAAGTTGATCAGCTAGTTAAAATGATTATTCTAAACTTATCATTGGTGCTCCTTGAATAAAGGATCATAAATAAAACATAATGCATGGCATCCCGCACTTTGGGATACGTTGGATTACTTGGAGGCTTTGTCGTAGCTCTTTGAGACTCAGATGTTGTCACAGTATAGAAACTTGAGCTACCGTGGCGTGGGCGTTGGATTCGTGTCATTCTGAAATCTAAATAAAAATATACGGACGATTTAGTGCCAACATGTCAAATTGATCAAGCAGTTAAAATGATCATTCTAAACTGATCATTGGTGCTCCATGAGTAAAGGCTTATAAATGAAGCATAATGCATGACATCACGTAGTTTGGGATACATTGGATTACTCGGAGGATTTTTTGTAGCTCTCTCAGTCCCAAATGATCTCAAAATATGGGAAATGAGCTAGCTTAACGTGGGCGTTGGACTCATGTCATTTTGAGCTCTAAAGAAAAAGTTAAAAACGATTTAGTGCGAACATTTCAAGTTGATCGGCCAGTTAAAATAATCATTCTAAACTGATGATTGGTGCTCCTTCAGTAAAGGCTTATAAATGAATCATAATGCATGGCATCACAAAGTTGTCAAAAAATAGAAAATTGAGCTAGCGTAACTTGGGCGTTGAATTCGTATGACTCTGAATTCTAAATCAAAAGTTATGGACGATTTAGTGCCGACATGTCAAGTTGATCGGCCAGTTAAAATGATCATTCTAAACTGATCACTACTACTCCTTGAGTAAAGGCTTATAAATGAAACATAATGCATGGCATCACGTGGGTTGGGATACATTGGATTTTTTGGTGGCTTTGTTGTAGCTCTTTGAGTCTAAAATATTGTCACAATATGGAAAATTGAGTTAGCTTTACGTGGGCGATGGATTCTTGTCATTTTGAAATCTAAATAGAAAATTACAGACGATTTAGTTCCAACATGACAAGTTGATCAGCTAGTTAAAATGATCATTCTAAATTGATCCAACATGACAAGTTGATCAGCTAGTTAAAATGATCATTCTAAATTGATCATTGGTGCTCCTTGAGTAAATGCTTATTAATGAAGCATAATGCATGGCATCATGCAGTTGGGATACATTAGATTACTTTGATGCTTCTCGTAGCTATTTTGCTCTTAAATTATGTCACAGTATAGAAATTTGATGTAACAGAATGTGGGCGATGGATTCATGTTATTCTGAACTCTCAATCAAAAGTTATGTATTATTTAGTGAGGACATGTCAAGGTTATCAGCTAGTTAAAATGATCATTCTAAATTGATCATTGGTGCTCCTTGAGTAAAGGCTAAAAAATGACGCATAATGCATGGCATCATGCATATTGGGATAGATTGAATTACTTGGAGGCTTTTTCATAGCTACTTTGGTCTTAAATTTTGTCACAATATAGAAATTTTAGCTAGATTAATGTGGGCGTTGAAATCATATCATTTTGGATTCTGAATAGAAAGTTACGTACGATTTAGTGCCAATATGTAAAATTGATCGGCCAGTTAAAATGATCATTCTAAATTGATCATAAGTGCTCCTTGATTAAAGGCTTATAAATGAAGTATAATGCATGGCATCACACAGTTTGGGATACATTGGATAACTTGGAGGTTTTGTCGTAGCTCGTTCAGTCTCAAATATTGTCAAAATATAGAAATTTTATCTAGCATAATGTGGGCGTTGGTTTCGTGTGATTCTCAACTCTTAATCAAAACTTACGACGATTTAATGGCTTCAGGCAGTTTGGGATACATTGGATTAATTTGAGGCTTTTTTGTTGCTCTTTTAGTCTCAAATGATATCACAATATGGAAAATTGAGCTAGCTTAACGTGGGCGTTGGACTCATGTCATTTTGAGCTCTAAAGAAAAAGTTAAATATGATTTAGTGCAGACATTTCAAGTTGATCGGCCAGTTAAAATAATCATTTTAAACTAATCATTGGTGCTCCTTGAGTAAAGGCTTATAAATGAAGCATAATGCATGGCATCACAAAGTTTCGTATACATTGGATTACTTGGAGGATTTGTCGTAGCTTTTTCAGTCTCAAATGTTGTCAAAATATAGAAAATTGAGCTAGCATAACTTGAACGTTGAATTTGTATGACTCCGAATTCTAAATCAGAAGTTACGGACGATTTAGTGCCGATATGTCAATTTGATCGGCCAGTTAAAATGATCATTCTAAACTGATCACTACTGCTCCTTGAGTAAAGGCTTATAAATGAAGCATAATGCATGATATCATGTGGTTTGGGATAAATTGGATTTTTTGGTGGCTTTGTTGTAGCTCTTTGAGTCGAAAATATATTCACGATATGGAAAATTGAGTTAGCTTTACGTGGACGATGGACTCTTGTCATTTTGAAATCTAAATAGAAAATTACAGACGATTTAGTTCCAACATGACAAGTTGATCAGCTAGTTAAAATGATCATTCTAAATTGATCATTGGTGCTCCTTGAGTAAATGCTTATTAATGAAGCATAATGCATGGAATCATGCAGTTGGGATACATTAGATTACTTTGACGCTTCTCGTAGCTATTGTGGTCTTAAATTATGTCCCAGTCTGGAAAATTGATGTAGCATAATGTGGGCGTTGGATTCGTGTGATTCTGAACTCTCAATCAAAAGTTACGGATTATTTATAGAGGACATGTCAAGGTTATCAGCTAGTTAAAATTATCATTTTAAATTGATCATTGGTGCTCCTTGAGTAAAGGCTTATAAATGAGGCATAATGCATGGCATCACGCAGATTGGGATAGATTGGATTACTTGGAGGCTTTGTCATAGCTACTTCGGTCTTAAATTTTGTCACAATATAGAAATTTGAGCTAGATTAACGTGGGCGTTGAAATCATATCATTTTGGACTCTAAATAGAAACTTACGTACGATTTAGTGCCAACATGTCAAGTTGATCGGCCAGTTAAAATGATCATTCTAAATTGATCATAAGTGCTCCTTGATTAAAGGCTTATAAATGAAGTATACTGCATGGCATCACATAGTTAGGGATACATTGGATTACTTGGAGGTTTTGTCGTAGCTCTTTCAGTCTCAAATATTGTCAAAATATAGAAAATTCAGCTAGCGTAATGTGGGTCTTGGTTTCGTGTGATTCTCAACTCTTAATCAAAACTTACGAAAATTTAATGCTGACAAGTCAAGTTGATAGGCCTGTTAAAATGATCATTATGAACTGATCATTAGTGCTCCTCGACTAAAGGCTTATAAATGAAGCATAATGCATGCCATCACGCTGTTTGGGATACATTGGAATCTTTGGGGATGCTTTGTTGTAGCTCTTTAAGTCTTAAATGTTGTCACAATATGGAAAATTGAGCTAGATTAACGTGGGCGTTGGATTAATGTAATTTAAGCTGTAACTTAAACGTTAAAGATTATTTACTGTGGACATGTCAATTTGAGGAGCTAGTTAAAATGATCATTATAAACTAATCAGTCGTGCTCCTTAAGTAAAGGCGTATAAATAATGCAAAATGCATAGCATCATGCAGTTTGGGATATATTGGTTTGCTTGAAGGCTTTGTCGTAGCTATTTCGATCTTCAATTTTGTCACAAGAAAATTAAGTGATCTTAACGTGGGTGTTGGATTCGTCTCATTTTGAACTCTAAAACAAAAGTTACGAACGATTTAGTGCATACATGTCAAGTTGATCGGCAAGTTAAAATCATAATTCTTAAGTGATGCTTGTTGCTCCTTGAGTAAAGGCTTATAAATGAAGCATAATTCATGGACTCATGCAGTTGGGATACATTGGATTACTTTGAGGCTTTTTCGTAGCTATTTCAGTCCTAAATTATGTCACAATATAGAAAATTGAGCGAGCGTAACGTGGGCGTTGTATTCGTCTCATCCTGAACTCTAAATCAAAAGTTACAGACGAATTAGTGCAGACATGTTAAGTGTATCAGCTAGTTAAAATGATCATTCTTAATTGATCATTGGTGCTCCTTGAGTAAAGGCTATAAATGATGATATATGCATGGCATCACGCAGTTTGTGATAGATTGGCATCACGCAGTTTGCAGGCTTTGTCATGCTATTTATGTCTTACATTTTATCACAATATAGGAAATTAAGCTAGCTTAACGTGGTCGTTGGATTCGTGTCATTCTGAACTATAAATCAAAATTTACGGACGATTTAGTGCAAACATGCCAAGTTGATCGGCCAGCTAAAATGATCATTCTAAACTAAACATTAGTGTTCCTTGAGTAAAGGCCTGTAAATGAAGCGTAATGCATGACATCACGCAGTTTAAAACAAATTGGATTACTTGGAGGCTTTGTGTTAGCTATTTTGGTCTTAAATTTTGTCAAAATTTAACTTGGACGTCAGATCATTTTGAACTATAAATCAAAATTTACGGACGATTTACTGCCAACTTGCCAAGTTGATCAGCCAATTAAAATGATCATTCTAAACTGATCGTTGGTGCTACTTTAGTAAAGGCTTATAAATGAAGCATAATGCATGGCATCACGCAGTTTGGTATACATTGGACTACTTGGAGAATGCATATCATCACGAAGTTTGGGATTGATTGGATTGCTTGAAGGTTTTGTCGTAGCTCTTTCAGTCTCAAACGATGGTCACAATATGGAAATTTGAGCTTGCTTAACGTGGACGTTGGATTTATGTCAATTTCATCTCTAAATAAAAAGTTAAAGAAAATTTAAGCGGACATGTCAAGTTGATCAGCTAGTTAAAATGATCATTCTAAATTGATCATTTGTGCTCCTTGAGTAAAGGCTTATAAATGAAGCATAATGCATGGTATCACGCAGTTTGGGATAGATTGGATTACTTTGAGGCTTTTTCGTTGCTATTTCAGTCTCAAATGTTGTCACAATATGGAAAATTGAGCTAGTTTAACGTGGGCGTTATACTCATGTCATTTTGAGCTCTAAATCAAAAGTTAAAGATAAATTAGTGCCGACATGTCAAGTTGATCGACCCGTGAAAATGATAATTCTAATCTGAGCATTGGTGCTCCATGAGTAAAGGCTTCTAAATAAAGCATAATGCATGGCATCACCCAGTTTGGGATAGATTGGATTACTTGGCTTTGTCATAGCCATTTTGGTCTTAAATTTTGTCAAAATGGAGAAAACTGAGCTTGCTAACGTGGGCGTTGGATTCGTGTGATTTTGAACTCTAAAGCAAAAGTTACGTACGACTTAGTGCAAACATGTCAAGTTGATCGGTCAGTTAAAATGATCATACTAAACTGATCATTGGGGCTCCTTGAGTAAAGACTTATAAATGAAATATAATGAATGGCATTAAGCACTTTCGGATACATTGGATTACTTGTACGTTTTTTTAGCTCTTTATGTGTTAAATGTTGCACTATATGGAATATTGAGCTAACTTAATGGTGGCGTTGGACCCATGTCATTTTAGGATGTAAATCAAAAGTTAAATTCGATTTAGTGCGGACATGTCAAGTTGATCGGCTAGTTAATATGATCATTTTAAAATTGGTGCTCCTTGAGTAAATGCTTATAAATGAAGCATAATGCATGGCAACATGCATTTAGAGATAGATTGGATTACTTGGAGGCTTTGTTGTGGCTATTTTGGTCTTATATTTTGTCACAATATAGAGAATTAAGCTTCCTAAACGTGGGCTTTGGATTTGTGTCATTTAAAACTCTAAATCAAAAGTTAAAGACAATTTAGTGCGGACATGTCAAGTTGATCGGCTAGTTCAAACGATCATTCTAAACTGATCATTGGTGCTCTTTGATTAAAGCTTAAAAATGAAACATAATGAATGATATAATGCAGTTTGGGATACATTGCATTAGTTGGAGGCTTTGTAGTAGCTCTTTCAGTCACAAATGTTATCACAATATGAAAAATTGAGCTAGCTTAACGTAGGAGTTGGACTCATGTCATTTTCAACTCTAAATCAAAAGCTAACGACAATTTAGTGCGTACATGTCCAGTTTATCAACTAGTTAAAATGATCATTCTAAACTAATCATTGGTGCTCATTGAGTAAAGGCGTATAAATGAGGCATAATGCATAGCATCACCAAGTTTAGGATAGATTGGATTACTTGGAGACTTTATTGTGGCTATTTCGGTCTTAAATTTTGATACAATATAGAAAAATGAACTAGATTAACGTGGGCTTCAAATTCATGTCATTTTGAGCTCTAAATCGAAACTTAACGATAAGTTAGTGCGGTGTCAAGTTGAGGGGCCAGTTCAAATGATCATTCTAAACTGATTATTGATGCTCCTTGATTAAAGGGTTACAAATGAAGCGTAATTAATGGCATCATGTCGTTTGGGATATATTGGATTACGTGGAGGCTTTGTAGTAGCTCTTTCATTATCAAATGTTGTCACAATATGAAAAATTGAGCTAGCTTAACGTGGGCATTGGACTCATGTCATTTTGAGCTCTAAATCAATATTAAAAACGATTTAGTGCGGACATGTCAAGTTGATCAGCTATTTAAAATGATCATTCTAAATTGATCAATGGTGCTCCTTGATTAAATGCTTATAAATGAAGCATAGTGAACGGCATCATGCAGTTTGGGATACATTCGATTACTTGGAGGCTTTGTACTAGTTCTTTCAGTCTCAAATGCTGTCACAACATAGAAAATAGTGCTATCTTAACGTGGGTGTTGGACTCATGTCATTTTGAGCTCTAAATCAAAAGTTAAAGACAATTTAGTGCGTACATGTCAAGTTGATCAGCTAGTTAAAATGATCATTCTAAACTGATCATTGGTGGTCATTAAGTAAAGGCGTATAAATGAACCATAATGCATAGCATCACTCAGTTTGTGATACATTGCATTACCTGCAGGCTTTGTAGTAGTTCTTTCAGTATCAATTGTTGTCACAAAATGGGAAATTGAGCTAGCTTAATGTGGGGGTTGTACTCATGTCATTTTGATGTCTAAATCAAAAGTAAAAGACGATTTAGTGCGGACACGTCAAGTTGATCAGATAGTTAAATGATCATTTTAAAATGATCATTGGTGCTCCTTGAGTAATGGCTTAGAAATGAAACATAATGCATGGCATCACGCAGTTTGGGATAGATTGGATTACTTGGAGGCATTCACATAGCTATTTCGGTGTTAAATTTATCACAATATAGAAAATTGAGCTAGCTTAGGCTGATCGATGGATTCGTGTCATTCTGAACTTGAAATCAAAATTTACTGAAGATTTAGTGTGGAAATGTCAAGTTGATCGGCCAATTAAAATGGTCATTCTAAACTGATCATTGGTGCTCATTGATTAAATGCTCATAAATGAAGCGTAATGAATGGCATCATGCAGTTTGGGATATATTGGATTACTTTGAGGCTTTGTAGTAGCTTTTTCAGTCTCAAATGTTGTCACAATATGGAAAATTGAGCTAGTTTAACGTGGGCGTCGGACTCATGTCATTTTGAGCTCTAAATAAAAAGTTAAAGACAATTTATTGCAGATATGTCAAGCTGATCAGCTAGTTAAAAGGATCATTGATCATTGGAGCTCCTTAATTAAAGGCTTATAAATGAAGCGTAGTGAATGGCACCATGCAGTTTGTGATACATTGGACTACTTTGAGGCTTTATAGTAGCTCTTTCAGCCTCAAATGTTGTCACAATCTGGAAAATTGAAATAGTTTTACGTGGGTGTTGGACTCATGTCATTTTGAGCTCTAAATCAAAAGTTAAAGACAATTTAGTGCGGACATGTCCTGTTGATCAGCTAGTTAAAATGATAATTCTAAATTGATCATCGGTGTTCATTGAGTAAAGACGTATAAATGAAGCATAATGCATAGCATCACCCAGTTCGGGATAGATTGGATTACTTGAAGTCTTTTTCGTAGTTATTGTGATCTTAAATTTGTCACAATATAGAAAATTGACATAGCTTAACATGGGTGTTGGATTTATGTCATTTTGAGCTCTTAATCGAAAGTTAAAGACAATTTAGTGCAGACATATCAAGTTGATCGACCAGTTAAAATGATCATTCTAAACTGATCATTAGTGCTCATTGATTAAAGGCTTATAAAAGAAGCGTAATTTATGGCATCACGTAGTTTGGGATACATTGGATTACTTGGAGGTTTTGTAGTAGCTCTTTCAGTCTCAAATATTGTCACAATATGGAAAACTGAGCTAGCTTAACGTGGGTGTTGGACTCATGTCATTTTGAGCTCTAAATCTTTTATTAAAGACAATTTAGTGTAGACATGTCATGTTGATCAGCTAGTTAAAATGATCATTCCAAACTGATCATTGGTGCTCATTGAGTAAAGGTGTATAAATGAACCATAATGTATAGCATCACCCAGTTTGGGAAAGATTGGATTACTGAAGGCTATTTTGTAGCTATTTCGGTCTTAAATTTTGTGACAATATAGAAACTTGAGCTAGCTTAACGTGGGTGTTGGATTTGTGTTATTCGGAACTAAATCAAAGGTTATAGACGATTTAATGCGGACATGTCAAGTTGATCGGCCAGTTAAAATGATCATTGGTGCTCGTTGATTAAATGCTTATAAATGAAGCGTAATGAATGGCATCATGAAGTTTGGGAGACATTGGATTACTTGGAGGCTTTATAGTAGCTCTTTGGGACTCAAATGGTGTCAATACATGGAAAATTGAGGTAGCTTAATGTGGGCGTTGGACTCATGTCATTTTGAGCTCTATATCTAAAGTTAAAGACAATTTATTGCGGACATGTCAAGTTGATCAGCTAGTTAAAATGATCATTCTATACAGATCATTGGTGCTCCTTGATTAAAGGCTTATAAATGAAGCGTCTTGAATGGCATCATGAAGTTTGGGATACATTTGATGACTTGGAGGCTTTGTAGTAGATCTTTAGTCTCAAATGTTGTCACAATATGGAAATTTGAGCAAGCTTAACGTGGGCATTGGACTCATGTTATTTTGAGCTCTAAATAAAAAAATGAAGACACTTTAGTGCGGACATGTCAAGTTGATCAGCTAGTTAATATGATCATTCTAAACTAATCATTTGTGCTCATTGAGTAAAGGCGTGTAAATGAGGCATAATGCATAGCATCCCCCAGTTTAGGATAGATTGGATTATTTGGAGGATTTGTCGTACTTACTTTGATCTTAAATTTTGTCACAATATAGAAAGTTGAGCTAGTTTAACGTGGGTGTTGGATTCGTGTCATTTTGAACTCTAAATCCAAAGTTACAGACGAGTTAGTGCGGACATGTCAAGTTGATCGGCCTTGATTGAAAGCTTATAAATGAAGCATAATGCATGGCATCACACATTATGGGATAAATTGGATTACTTGGAGGCTTTGTCAGAGCTATTTAGGTATTAAATTATTTCACCATATAGAATCTTGAGCTAGCTTAACCTGGGCGTTAGATTCGTGTCATTTTGAACTCTAAAGCAAAAGTTACGGACGATTTAGTGCGGACATGTCAAGTTGATCAGTCACTAAAACTTATCGTTCAAAACTGATCGTTCTACACTAGTTATTAGTGATCTATGAGTCAAAGTTTATAAATGAAGCATAATGCATGGAATCAGACATCATTGGATAGATTGGATTATTTGAAGGCTTTGTTGTAGCTGTTTCAGTCTCAAATGTTATCACAATATATAAACTGAACTAGATTAACGTGGGCATTGGATTCGTATCATTCTGAACTCTAATCAAAAGTTATGGACGATTTTGTGAATACATGTCAAGTTGATCGGCCAGTTAAATTGATCTTTCTAAGATGATCATTGGTGCTCATTGAGCAAAGGTTTACAAATGAAGCACAATGCATGTCATCACACAGTTTGGGAAAGATTCGATTACTTGGACGCTTTGTTTGTAACTATTTTAGTCTTAAATTTTTTCCAAGTATAGAAAATTGAGCTAGCTTAACGTGGGCGCTAGAATAGTGTCTTTTTGAACTCTAAATCAAAAGTAATGGACGATTTAGTGCGAACATGACAAGTAGGTCGGCCAATTAAATTGATCATTCTAATATGATCGTTGGTGCTCCTATAGTAAAGGCTTATAAATGAAGCATAAGGCATGACATCACATAGTTTGGGATATATTGGAATAATTGAAGGCTTTGTGGTAGCTTTTTCAGTCTTAAATGATGTCACAATATTAAAAATTGAGCTAGGTTAATGTGGGTGTTGGATTCTTATCATTTTGAGCTCTAAATCAAATGTTAAAGAATATTTAGTACAGTCATGTCAAGTGTATGAGGTAGTTAAAATGATCATTCTAAACTGATCATTGGTGTTCATTGAGCAAAGGTTTACAAATGAAGCATAATGCATGGCATCACGCAGTTTGGGATAGACTGGATTGTTTTGCGGCTCTGTCATAGTTATTTCTGAAAGAATATTGAGATTAGAGAGGAGAAATGTGAATAATTGAATCTGGAAACTCAACGAGAAGTATGAGAAAATGAGAAATGTCTTAGACTTATGGAGAAGAATCTCCTAAGAGTTCTATCATACATTGAGTCTTTACAGCCCTTTTATAGAGGATTAACAATGTGAACACAAAGGAAAACGAATTCAAACTTGTGGATGAGCTTGAATAGAGGAGGAGCTTGTCAACAACCAATGAGAAGAGAGGGGAAGACCTGCAAACTGTCTTATGAACGTTTGGTGTGCTTACCAAGGTTGTGTGCAGCAGGCATGACTGTTTGGGTTGGTTACCAAGACTGTGTGCAACATGGACATATCCTTTTCACCTTGATTCTTCTCCCAAGGCTCTATTTAACCATTTTAACCATGTGGTTAATAATAACTCCCTCCTTTTTCTTTTCCCTTGTTATCCAAACTAAAGTTTCGTGCTCACACTTGCCTTGTAGGTCAAGATAGGTCTTATTTGATTTTCCTATGTCAATACTCCCCCTCAAGCTAAAGACTTTGGAATCACCCTAAAGTCTTAAGCTTGGGAACCCAAGGCAACACCTCATTAAAAACCTTATTAAGGAAAACCACTTGGGACAAAACCTTAATAAGGGAAAAAGAGTGTGTTGCTCTTGGATTAGGAGACCTTTGATCATGGATGTGATAAATCAACAAGCCCAAGTTTGCTAAAGATGTTCTTACAAACTTTGAGACTTGCTGCCTTTGTGAAGATGTCAGCTAGTTGGTCTTCACTCCTTGAACATGGAAGAATGGTTCCATCTTGAACTTTCTCCCTAACCTTATGGCAATCGATCTCTATGTGCTTGGTCCTCTCGTGAAACACTGAGTTTGAAGCTATGTGAATGGATGCCTGATTATCACAATGGAAGGTAACTGGCCCTGGTTGTTCAATACCAAAGTCTTTCAAGAGCGCTTTGATCCAAGTTACTTCACTTGTCAGCTTCCTCATAGCCCTATATTCTGCTTCAGCACTAGAACATGATACCACCTTCTGCTTCTTAGTCTTCCAAGTGACTAAGTTCCCACCAATGACGGTGCAATACCCAGTGGTTGATTTCCTATCCACCCTATCGCCAGCCCAATCCGCATCACAATACCCGGCAATCTCAGTGTTCCCATTCTTGTCCATCCATATGCCTTGACTAGGAGATCCTTTCATGTATCTAAGGATCCTTTCTACCATGCTCAAATGATATACAGTAGGTTTTTGCATATGTTGACTCACTTGATTGTCAGCAAAACACAAGTCTGGTCGTGTGAGGTTGAGGTAGATCAGCTTCCCAACTAGTCTTCTATACTGAGAAACATCCTTAAATAACTCATCAGCTTTCTCCCCCTTTCCGTTGACCTTGTAGCCATCTTCAAGAGGAGTTTTGGCCGGTTTAGCCCCAAGCTTTCCTGTTTCTGTCAACAAATCAAGAGCATACTTTCTTTGGGATAGAGCCCTTCCTGAGACCGACACACTTCAATACCCAAGAAGTACTTCAACTCTCCAAGATCCTTGATGTCAAACGATCTGTTTAAGAACGCCTTTGTGGACTGAATTCCTTCCTTATCATCTCCTGTGATGATAAGGTCATCCACATAAACCAAGACCACCACGATTCCTTTGGGGTTTTGACGAGTGAACAAAGTATGATCTGAATGGGACTTTCTGAACCCATTGTCAGTAAGTGTGGAGCTTAATTTGTGATACCAGGCCCTTGGTGACTGCTTCAACCCATATATTGCCTTCCTGAGTCTTAGAACCTGTCCCTCTTTGCAAATATTTTCAAGGCCTGGTGGTGGAGTCATATACACTTTCTCTTCAAGTTCTCCTTGTAGGAATGCGTTCTTGACATCCATTTGCCATAAGTCCCAAGTCAGATTCGTAGCTAGTGAAAGAACAACCCTTACAGTGTGTAGCTTAGCCACCGGTGCAAATGTATCAGTATAGTCCTCTCATATGTCTGAGTGAAACCTCTTGCAACTAGACGTGCCTTGTACCTTTCTATGTCCCCATTGCTCTTATACTTGATGGTGAACACCCACTTGGAACTCACAGCCTTCTTGGCTTTGGGAAGTTCTTGTATATCCCATGTATGATTCCTTTCCATAGCTCCCTTCTCATCTCTTACTGCATCTAACCATTCTTTCTTGCTCTTAGCTTCTTCATAAGTCCTTGGAATCTGACTTTGTTCAATCATTCCGAGGAATGCTTGATGACTAGATGGCAAGAGGTCAAGGGAACAAACAGCTTGTATGGGATGAGCCACAGCCTGGTTGTTGTAGAAGACCCTAGTGTTTACCCAATTGGATGGGTCTTTGCTAAGTCTAGTACTCCTCCTTAGTTGCTGAACAGGTGGTTCAGCCTCCTCTACAACCGTTTCCTCTTCCATTTGGTGAATAGGTTCCTCTATACCCACTTCCAAGTCGTCTTGTTCTTGGTTTTGGGCCATAGCTTCTTCTTGGATTGGAGTTGGTTCTTGAGTTACCGCTCCTTGTTCATTCTCTTGGGTATCTTGTGAACTACTTGGGGTCCTTGCTTCTTCTTGTCTTGAATCCTTTGGCACATCATTTCCCAAATGATTCAAGAGAAACCTCAAACTTGTAGCCAAATCAGAAGGTGACCTTGAGAGATCCTTCAATCCTTCCCAATCTTTCTGATAATAATAGCTTCGTTCTTCTATGAACTTGACATCTCTAGACACATATGTCATTTTGTTGCTCGGATCATAACACTTATAACCCTTTTGTGTTGTCGAATATCCAAGGAACATACACTTGATGCTCTTTGCCTCCAACTTGTTTCGTAGATCACTTGGAACATACACAAAGCACACACACCCAAATACACGTAAATGATCAATGGAGGGTTTAGTTTTATTGAGTACCTCAAATGGGGATATGTCTTGCAAGACTTTGGTTGGAATCCGATTGATGAGATAGCAAGCAACCAAGACTGCATCTCCCCAAAAACTTTTAGGAACATTGGTATGAAACATCATGGATCTTGCTACTTCCATTAAGTGTCGGTTCTTCCTTTCCATTAAGTGTCGGTTTTTCCTTTCAGCAACTCCATTTTGTTGTGGTGTGTGTGGGCAGCTAGTTTGATGTAGTATTCCATGTTTGTTTAAGTGAGCTTTGAATCTTTGACTTGTGTATTCCCCTCCATTATCTGATCTTAACACTTTGATCTTGGCATTGAATTGATTAGTAACATAATTATGAAAGTTTATAAATGCCTCATAAAACCTATCTTTAGATGGAAGTAATGTAACCCATGTATATTTCGATTTTTCATCTATAAAGGTCACAAAGTATTTATTCCTATCTCTAGACATGCAAGGTGAGGTCCAAACATCGGAATGTACTAAATCAAAGTAATGCTCATAAATTGTAGACGATTTAGGGAAAACAACACGACAATGTTTGCCAAGGATACAAGCCTCACAAACTGAGTGATCATAAGCACATTAGGCATTATTAAGCTTAAAGCACGAGCATGAGGATGTCCTAATCTAGCATGCCATAAGACATCTTTATTAGCAAAAACACAGGATTTGAAAGCTAAGGAATCCGAATTGCTTGGAGGAGTGTCCTCAAGAACATAGAGCTCATCTTGAGTCCCACCACTTCCAAGTATCTTACCACTCTTAATATCTTGAAAGTAAACATTGTTAGGCCCAAAAGTAACATTGCAATTCAGGTCTTTAGTAGCCCTTTTAACCGAAACTAGATTTGACTTAAACTTAGGTACAAAGAAAGCATTACTTTCTTTGTGAAATAGTCTTAATTTTCCGGTTCCTTCAATTGGAATACCCTTACCATCAGCTATAGTTACTTGTCCTAGACATGGTTCAATGTTCTTTAACAACCTGCATTACTAATCATATGGTGAGAAGCACCTGAATCCACTACCAACTTATGGTCTGGTTTATCAAGCAATTTATGGGAGTAGAGTGTGATACCGGAGAGTTTTGAGGCATAGGCCTTGATGAGATCCTCCAAGTCACTCTTCTTAACATACTCCATGGATAAATTCTTAGCTAGCTCCCCTCCTTGGTTGGATGAACTTGCCGGTTCAGTCACAACGTTTTGAGAGATGTTAATCCTTGAACCAGTTTGGCTTGAGGTGAGGATGAAGTATCCAGCACTTGTCCTTGATGTGGCCATTTCTCTTACAGTGCTCACACATCACACTCTTCCTATCCTCTTGCTTAAACACGCTTTTGTTGGCCATGACTAGTTCTCCTTTACCACCAAACAAACTAATGTTGCCTTGCTCCTTTTGAATCCGTGAGCACACCTCTTCGAAATCAGGGAGTTTTGGCTCTCTCAGGATGGACTTAATCACATCCTTAAAGGCTGGATTGAGGTTGAGAAGGAGCCCAAATATCTTGTCTTGTTCCTTCCTTTCATTAAGCACCTTTGGATCCATAGAACTTGGTCTCAACATGTCAAGCTCGGACCATGTTGACTGGAACTTGCCTAGGAATTTTGTGAACTCCATATCCTCTTGGTGTAGATCATTGAGAGTCTTCTTAACCTCATACACACGGCTGAGGTTTGAAACATCCCCATACACCCTCTTGAGAGTCTCCCAAAGAGACTTGGAGGTTTCACAATGTGAATAAGCTTCAAGAATGGATGGGTCCAATGAATTTTGGAGGAATCCAAGGACTGATTGATCTTCTTGGAACCACCTAGCTTCTTCTTTTTCTTGTTGCCTCATCCTTCTTCTCCTTTGGATCATCTATAGATGGAGTATTATCCTCCAAGATGTGATTCCAAAGTCCTTTGCCACAAATGGCTGTCTTGATGGTTCTTGACCATAATGTGTAGTTCAAGCCTTTGAGAACTACTGGTGTCACCGTAGGTTTCAGGCTGGAACTGATTTGAACTGTATCCTCCATTGTTAGGCTTTAAAGAGCTCAAAGGAAGCAGCTTTTATGGTTGAATAAACCTGTGAGTTTTTTGTTTAAAGGCTGAGAGATTTTTGACAGAATTTTAGATTAGAAACTGAGAGATTTGAGTAGAAAAGATGAGTGAATGATCTTATGCTCTGATACCATGAAAGAATATTGAGATTAGAGGGGAGAAATGTGAATAATTGAATCTGGAAACTCAAAGAGAAGTATGAGAAAATGAGAAATGTCTTAGACTTATGGAGAAGAATCTCCTATGAGTTCTATCATACATTGAGTCATTACAGCCCTTTTATAGAGGATTTACAATGTGAAAACAAAGGAAAACGAATTCAAACTTATGGATGAGCTTGAATAGAGGAGGAGCTTGTCAACAACCAATGAGAAGAGAGGGGAAGACCTGCAAACTGTCTTATGAACGTTTGGTGTGCTTACCAAGGTTGTGTGCAGCAGGCATGACTGTTTGGGTTGGTTACCAAGACTGTGTGCAACATGGACATATCCTTTTCACCTTGATTCTTCTCCCAAGGCTCTATTTAACCATTTTAACCATGTGGTTAATAATAACTCCCTCCTTTTTCTTTTCCCTTGTTATCCAAACTAAATTTTCGTGCTCACACTTGCCTTGTAGGTCAAGATAGGTCTTATTTGATTTTCCTATGTCAATAATTTCGTTCTCAAAATTTGTCACAATATAGAAAATTGAGCTAGCTTAGTGTGGGAGTTGGATTGATGTCATTCTGAAATCTAAATCAAAAGTTACGGACGATTTACTGCAGACATTTCAAGTTGATCGACCAGTTATAATGATCATTCTAAACTGATCATAAGTGCTCCTTGATTAAAGGCTTATAAATAAAGCATAATGCATGGCCTCAGGCAGTTTCGGATATATTGGATTACTTGGAGGCTTTGTCGTAGCTCCTTCATCATTGGACTCATATCATTTTGAGCTCTAAATCAAAAGTTAAAGACGATTTAGTGCGAACATGTCACGTTGATCAGCTAGTTAAATTGATCGTTCTAAACTGGATTGTTCTAAAATCATCATTAGTGCTACTTGAGTAAAGGCTTATAAATGAAGCTAAATGCACGTCATCACACATCTTAGGATATATTGGATTACTTAAAGGCTTTGTGGTAGCTATTTCAGTCTCAAAAGTTGTCACAACATAGAAAATTGAGCTAGCTTAACGTAGGCGTTCTATTTTTTTCATTCTGAACCCTAAATCAAAATTTACGGAAGATTTAGTGCATACATGTCAAGTTTATTGGCCAGTTAAATTGATCTTTCTAAGATGATCATTGGTGCTCATAATGCATGGCATCACGCACTTTGATATAGATTCGATTACTTGGAGGCTTAATCATAGCTATTACGGTCGTAAATTTGGTAACAATAAAGAAAATCGAGCTAGCTTAACGTGGGCTTTCGATTCGTGTCATTCTGAACAATAAATCAAAAGTTACGGACGATTTACAGCGGACATGTCATGTTGATCGGCCAGTTAAATTGATTACTCTAATCTGATCATGGGTGCTCCTATGGCTTATAAATGAAGCATATAGCATGGCATCACACAGTTTGAGATACATTGGATTACTTGAAGGCGTTGTGGTAGCTCTTTCAGTCTCAAACATTATCACAATATAAAAAATTGAGCTAGTTTAATGTGTGCATTGGATTTGTGTCATTCTGAACTCTAAATCAAAGGTTACGAACAATTTAGTCCGTACATGTCAAGTTGGTATTCCAGTTAAAACAATCATTCTGAATTAATCATTGGTGCTGATTGAGTAAAGACTTATAAAAATGAAGCGTAATACATGGCATCACACAGTTTTGGGATACATTCGATTACTTGGAGGCTTTGACGTAGCTCTTTCAGTCACAAATGTTGTCACAATATGGAAAATGGAGCTAGCTTGACGTAGGCATTGGATTGATGTCATTTTGAGCTCCAAATCAAAAGTTAAAGTTGAATTAGTGCGGACATGTCACGTTGATCAACTAGTTAAACTGATCATTGGGGCTCATTGAGTTAAGGTGTGAAGCATAATGCATGGCATCACACAATTTCGGATAGATTGGATTACTTGGAGGTTTTGTTGTAGCTATTTAGGTCTTAAATTTTTTCACAATATCAAATCTTGAGCTAGCTTGATTTGTGTCATTCTGACCTCCAAATCAAAATTTACAGATGATTTAGTGCGAACATCTCAAGGTGATCAGCCACTTAAAGTTATCGTTCTAAACTGATCGTTCTAAACTAATTATTAGTGCTAATTGAGTAAAGGTTTATAAATGAAGCATAATGCATGGCATCACGCAGCTTAGGATAGATTGGATTACTTGAAGGCTTTGTGGTATCTATTTTAGTCTCAGATGTTATCACAATGTAGAAAATTGAGCTAGTTTAACGTGGGCATTGGATTCGTGTCATTCTGAACTCTTATCAAAAGTTATGGACGATTTAGTGAATACTTGTCAAGTTGATAGGCCTGTTAAATTGATCTTTCTAAGGTGATCATTGGTGCTCATTGAACAAAGATTACAAATGATGCATAATGCATGGCATCACACAGTTTGGGAAAGATTCGATTACTTGGACACTCTGTCGTAACTATTTTGGTCTTAAATTTTGTCAAAGTATTGAAAATTGAGCTACCTTAACGTGGGCATTGGAATCGTGTTATTCTGAACTCTAAATCAAAAGTTACGGAGGATTTAGTGCAGAGATGTCAAGTTGATCGGTCAGTTAAAATGATCATTCTAAACTGATCATTGTTGCTTTTGAGTAAAGGCTTATAAATGAAGCATAATGCATGGCATCACACAGTTTGGGATACATTGGATTACTTAAAGGCTTTGTGGTAGCTTTTTCATTCTCTAATGTTATCACAATATTGAAAATTGAGCTAGATTAACGTGGGCTTTGGATTCATATAATTTTGAGCTTTAAATCAAATGTTAAAGAAGATTTAGTGCAGACATGTCAAGTTGATGAGGTAGTTAAAATGATCATTCTAAACTGATCATTGGTGCCCGTTGAGCAAAGGTTTACAAATGAAGCATAATTCATGACATCACGCAGTTTTGGAGAGATTGGATTATTTGGACGCTTTTTCGTAGCTATTTCGTTTTTAAATTTTATCACACTATAGAAAATTGATATAACTTAACGTGGGTGTGGATTCGCGTCATTCTGAATACTAAATCAGAAGTTACAGAACGATTCAATGTGCACATGTCTAGTTTATTGATTAGTTAAATTGACCATTCTAAACTGATCATTGGTGCTCATTGAGTAACGTATAGATGAGCATAATGCATGGCATTACGCAGATTGGGATATTGGATTACTTGGAGGGGTTTTCGTAGCTATTTTGGTCTTAAGTTTTGTCACAATATCGAATATTGAGCTGCTATAATGTGGGTGTTGGATGCGTGTTATTCTAAACTCTAAATCAAAAGTTACGGACGATTTAGTGCAGACATGTCAAGTTTATGGGCCAGTTAAATTGATCTTTCTAAGCTGATCATTCGTGATCATTGAGCAAAGGTTTACAAATGAAGCATAGTGCATGGCATCATGCCATTTGGGATACATTGGATTAGTTGAAGGCTTTGTCATAGCTCTTTCAATATCAAATGGCAGCATGCAATTTGGGATAAATTGGATTACTTGGAGGTTTTGTTGTAGCTAACTCGGTCTTAATTTCTCTCATAATATAGAATATTGAGCTAGCTTAACGTGGACGTTAGATTCGTGTCATTCTAAGCTCTAAATCAAAAGTTACGGATGATTTAGTGCAGAAATATCAAGTAGATCGGCTAGTTAAAGTTATCATTGTAAATTGATAATTAGTGCTCCTTGAGTAAAAGCTTTTAAATGAAGCATAATGCATGGCATCACGCAGTTCATAATATATTGGATTATTTGAAGTTTGTGGTAGCTCTTTCAGTATCAAATATTGTCACAATATAGAAAATTGAGCTAGATTAACATGAGCGTGGATTCGTGTCATTTTGAACTCTAAATCAAAACTTATGAACGATTTAGTCTGTACAAGTCAAGTTGTTCGGCCAGTTAAAATTATCATTCTAAAGTGATCATTGGTGCTCCTTTAGTAAAGGCTTCTAAATGAATCACAATACATGGCATCACACAGTTTGGGATACATTGGATTACTTGGAGGCATTGTTTTAGCTGTTTTGTTCTTAAATTTTGTCACAATATAGAAAATCGTGCTAGTTTAACATGGGCGTTGGATTCACATTATTTTAATTTCTAAATCAAATGTTAAAGAAGATTTAGTGAGGACATGTCAAGTTGATCAGCTAGTTCAAAGGCTCATTTTAAACTGATCATTCGTGCTCATTGAGCAAAGGTTTACAAATGGAGCATAATGCATGGCATCACGCTGTTTTGGATTGATTGGATTACTTGGAGGCTTTTTTCATAGCTAATTCACCCTTACATTTTTTTCACAATATAGAATATTGAGCTTTCTTAACGTGGGCGTTGGATTCGTGTTATTCTAAACTCTAAATCAAAAGTTACGGACGATTTAAAGCGGACATGTCAAGTTTATTGGCTTGTTAAATAGATAATTCTAAACTTATCATTGGTGCTCATTGAGAAACACATAAATAACGCATAATGCATGGTAGCAAGAAGTTTGAGATAGATTGGAATACTTGGAGGCTTTGTCGTAGCTATTTTGGTCTTAAATTTTATCAAAATATAGAATATTGAGCTACAATAATGTTGGTGTTCGATTCGTGTCATTGTGAACTCTAAATCCAAAGTTATGGACGATTTATTGCGGACATGTCAATTTTATCGGCTAGTTAAATTGATCATTCTAAACTGATCATTGGTGCTCATTGAGTAAAGGCGTATAAATGAAGAGTAACTCATGGCATCACGATATTTTGGATAGATTGGATTACTTGGAGGCTTTGTCGTAGCAATTTCTCTCCTAAATTTTTTCACAATATTTCAAATTGAGCTAGATTAACATAGGCGTTGGATTCATGTCATTTCGAGCTCTAAAACAAATGTTAAAGACGATTTAGTGCGGACATGCCAAAATTATCAGGTAGTTAAAATAATCATTCTAAACTGATCATTTGTACTCCTTGAGTAAAGGCTAATAAATGAAGCATTATGCATGGCATCACGCATCATGCTCTTTCACTGTCAAATGTTGTCACAAGATAGAAAATTGAGCTAGCTTAACGTGGGCGTTGGATTCATGTCATTCTGATATCTAAATCAAAAGTTACAGATGATTTATTGTGTACATGTGAAGTTCAGAAAATTGAGCAAACTTAACGTGGGCGTTGGATTTGTGTCATTATGAACTCTAAATCAAAAGTTATGTACGACTTAGTGCAGACATGTCAAGTTGATTGGCCAGTTAAAATGATCATTCTAAATCGATCACTTGTGCTCCTTGAGTAAAGCCTTATAAATGAAGCATAATGCATTGCATCATGTAGTTTGGAAAACATTGGATTACTTGGAGACTTTTTCGTAGCTATTTCGGTCTTAAATTTTATCACAATATAGATAATTGAGGTAGCTTAACGTGGGCGATAGATTCATATCATTCTGAATTCTAAATGAAAAGTAACGGATGATTTAGTGCTGACATGTCAAGCTTATCAACTAGTTAAATTGCTCATTCTAAATTGATCAATGGTGCTCATTGAGGAAAGGTTTACAAATGAAGCATAATGCATAGCATCACGCAATTAGGGATAGACCGAATTACTTGATGGCTTTGTCATAGCTATTTCGTTCTTAAATTTTATCACAATATAGAATATTGCGCTAGCTTAATGTGGTCGTTGTATTCGTGTCATTCTAAACTCTAAATCAAAAGTTACGAATGATTTAGTGAAGACATGTTAAGTTTATTGGTTAGTTAAATTGATCATTTTAAACTTATCATTGGTGCTCATTGAGCAAAGGTTTAGAAAGGAAGCAAAATGCATGGCATCCCAAAGTTTGGAATGCATAATGCATGGCATCATGCAGTTCAGGAGAGATTGCATTACATGAAGGCTTTCTCGTAACTGTTTCAGTCTCAAATCTTGTCACAATATAGAAATTTGAGCTAGCTTAATGTGGGCGTTGGGTTCGTAACATTCTGAACATTAAATCAAAATTTACGGACGATTTAGTGTATACATGTCAAGTGGATTTGTCCTCTTAAAATGATCATTCTAAAGTGTTCATTGGTGCTCCTTTAGTAAAGTTTTATAAATGAAGCATAATGCATGGCATCACGCAGTTTGGGATACATTGGATTACTTGGATGTTTTGTCATAGCTATTTCTATCGTAAATTTTTTCACAATATAGAAAATTGAGTTGGCTTAACATAGGCGTTGGATTAGACTCATTTTGGACCCTAAATCAAAAGTTACGGACGATTTTGTGTGGACATGTGAAGTCGATCGGCCAGTTAAAAAATGATCACTCTAAACTGATCATTAGTGCTCCTTGGGAAAAAGTCTTATAAATGAAGTATAATGCTTGGCATCACGTAGTTTGGGATACATTAGAGTACTTGAAGTCGTTGTTGTAGCTCTTTTAGGCTCTGATGTTGTCACAATATGTAAAATTGAGCTCTAAATAAAAGTTAAAGACGATAAGTGTGGACATGTCATGTTGATCCGCTAGTTAAAATTTTCATTCTAAACTGATAATTTGTGCTCATTGAGTAAAGGCGTATAAATGAAGCATAATCCATAGCATCACGCAGTTTGGGATAGATTGGATTACTTTGAGGAATTTTCGTAGCTATTTCGATCTTAAATTATGTAACAATATAGAAAATTGAGCTAGCTTCACGTGGGTGTTGGATTCGTATCATTTTGAACTTTAAATCAAAAGTTAAACACGATTTAGTGCGGACATGTCAAGTTGCTCTGAGAGTTAAAATGATCATTTTAAACTATTCTCATTGGTGCTCATTGAATAAAGGCTTATAAATGAATCATAATGTATGGCATCACGCAGTTTGGGATACATTGGATTACTTGAAGGCTTTGTCGTAGGTCTTTAAGTATCAAATGTTGTCACAATATGGAAAATTGAGCTACGTTAACGTGGGCGTTAGACTCATGTCATTTTGAGTTCTAATTCAAAGATTAAAGACTATTTAGCGCGGACATGTCAAGTTGATCAGCTATTTAAAATAATTATTCTAAACTGATCATTGGTACTCTAAAGGCTTATAAATTAAATATAATGCATGGCACCACGCAGTCTGGGATTGATTAAATTACTTCAAGGCACAATGTCGTAGCTATTTCAGTCTTAAATTTTGTCACAATATAGAAACATGAGTTAGCTTAACGTGGGCATTGGATTAATGTCAATTTGAACTCTAAATCAAAATTACAGACGATTTAGTGCGGACATGTCAAATTGATCGGCCAGTTAAAATGATAATTCTAAAGTGATCAATTCTACACCTTCAGTAAAGGCTTAGAAATGAAGCATAATGCATGGCATCACGTAGTTTGGGATACATTAGATTACTTGGAGGCTTTGTTGTAGCTCTTTTATTGTCAAATATTGCCATAATATAGAAAATTAAGCTAGCTTAACATGGGCGTTGGATTCGTGTCATTTTGAACTCTAAATCAAAAGCTCCGGATGATTTAGTGCGGAAATGTCAAGTTGATCGGTTAGTTAAAATGATTATTCTAAACTGATCATTGGTTCTCCTTGAGTGAAGGCTTATAAATGAAGCATAATGCAAGGCATCACACACTTTGGCATACATTGGATTTATTTGAGGGTTTTTCGTACCTCTTTCAGTCTCAAATGTTGTCCTAATATAGAAAATTGAGCTAGTTTAACATGGACGTTGGATTTGTGTAATTTTGAACTCTAAATCAAAAGATACGGGTAGTTAAGTTGTGTAATGCGGAGATGTCAAGTTGATCAGCTAGTTAAAATGATCATTCTAAACTGATTATTTTTGCTCCTTGAGTAAAGGCTTATAAATAAAGCATAATGCATGACATCACGTAGTTTGGGATATATTGGATTACTTAAAGGCTTTGTCGTAGCTCTTTTTGTCTCAAATTTTCCATAATATGGAAAACTGAGCTACTTAACATGGGCGTTGAACTAATTTAATTTTAGGTTCTAAATCAAAAGTTAAAGACGATTTAGTGCGGACATGTCAAGTTAATCAGCTAGGTCAAATTGTCATTCTAAAAATGGTGCTCCTAGAGTAAATGCTTATAACTAAAGCATAATGCAGGGCATCACGCTTTTTTGGATAGATTGGATTACTTGGAACCTTTGTCACATCTATTTCCGTCTTAAATTTAGTCACAATATAGAAAATTGAACTTGATTAACATGAGTGTTGGATTCGTGTCATTTTAAAATCTAAATCAAAAGTTACGGATGATGCAGTGCGGACATGACAAGTTGATCAGCTAGTTAAAATGATCGTTGCAAACTGATCATTGGTGCTCATTAAGTAAAGGCTTATAAATGAAACATAATGCATGACATCACGCAGTTTGGGATACATTGGCTTACCTAGAGGCTTAGTCGTAGCCTTTCACTGTCAAAAGTTGTAATAGTATAGAAAATTGAGCTAGCTTAACGTAAACGTTGGATTCCTATCATTCTGAACTCCAAATCAATAGTTACGGACTATTGTCAAGTTGATCGGCTATTTAAAATGACCATTCTCAACCGATCATTGGTTCTCCTTGAGTGAAGGATTATAAATGAAGTATAATGCATGGAATCACACATTTTGAGATACATTGGATTAATTGTAGGCATTCTCATAGCTCTTTCAGTCCCAAATATTGTCATAATATTCAAAATTGAGCTGGCTTAATGTAGGCGTTGGATTCGTGTCATTCCGAACTATAAATCAAAAGTTACGGACGATTTAGTCGCGGAAATGTCAAGTTGATCGGCCAGTTAAAATGATCACTCTAAACTTATCACTAGTGCTCCTTGAGTAAAGGCTTATAAATGAAGCATAATGCATGGCATCACACACTTTAGGATTCATTGGATTTTCTGGATGCTTTTTCGTAGCTCTTTCAGTCTCAAATGTTGTCCTAATATAGAAAATTGAGCTAGTTTAACGTGGACGTTGGATTTGTGTAATTTTGAACTCTAAATCAAAAGATACGGACGATTTAGTGCGGACAATGCAAGTTGATCGGCTAGTTAAAATGATCGTTCTAAACTGATCATCGGTGCTCCTTGAGTAAAGGCTTATAAATAAAGCATAATGCATGGCATCACGCAGTTTGGGATAGATTAGATTACTTAAAGGTTTTGTTATAGCTCTTTCTGTCTCAAATTTTCCATAATATGGAAAACTGAGCTAGCTTAACGTGGGCGTTGAACTCATTTCATTTTAGGTTCTAAATCAAAAGTTAAAGACAATTTAGTGTGGACATATCAAGTTGATCAGCTAGGTAAAATTATCATTTTAAAAATGGTGTTCCTAGAGTAAATGCTTATAACTAAAGCATAATGCATGGTATCACGCAGTTTTGGATAGATTGGATTACTTGGATCCTTTGTCGTAGCTATTTACGTCTTAAATTTTGTCACAATATAGAAAATTATACTTGATTAACGTGAGTGTTGGATTCGTGTCATTTTAAAATCTAAATCAAAAGTTACAGATGATGCAGTGCGGACATGACAAGTTGATCGGCTAGTTAAAATGATCGTTGCAAACTGATCATTGGTTCTCATTAAGTAAAGGCTTATAAATGAAACATAATGCATGGCATCACACATTTTGGGATACATTGTCTTACTTGGAGGCTTAGTCGTAGCTCTTTCAGTGTCAAAAGTTGTCATAATATAGAAAATTGAGCTAGCTTAACGTAAATGTTGGAATCCTATCATTCTGAACTCCAAATCAAAAGTTACGGATGATTGTCAACTTGATCGGCCATTTCAAATGACCATTCTAAACCGATTATTGGTTCTCCTTTGGTGAAGGATTAGAAATAAAGTATAATGCATGGAATCACACATTTTGGGATACATTGGATTACTTGTAGGCGTTTTCATAGCTCTTTCAATCCCAAATGTTGTCATAATATACACAATATTGACATAGGAAAATCAAATAAGACCTATCTTGACCTACAAGGCAAGTGTGAGCACGAAAATTCAGTTTGAATAACAAGGAAAATGAAAAAGGATGGGTTATTATTAACCACATGGTTGAAATGGTTAAATAGCTACCTTGGGAGAAGAATCAAGGTGGAAAAGTCATGCCCATGCTGCACACAGTCTTGGCAACCACACCAAACAGCCATGCCCATGCTGTCTCCTCTCTTCTCATTGGTTGTTGACAGGCTCCTCCTCTATTCAAACTCATCCACAAGTTTGAATTCGTTTTTCTTTTGTGTTCACATTGTAAATCCTCTATAAAAGGGCTGTAAAGACTCAATGTATAATATACTCTTAGGAGATTCTTTTCCATAAGTCTAAGTCATTTCTCATTTTCTCATACTTCTCTTTGAGTTTTCAGATTCAATTCTTCACATTTCTCCTCTATAATCTCAATATTCTTTCACACAATTTAGATGGCTTAACGTGGACGTTCGATTCGTGTTATTCTGAACTCTAAATCAAAATTTACGGACGATTTAGTCGCGGAAATGTCAAGTTGATCGGCCAGTTAAAATGATCACTCTAAACTGATCATTGGTGCTCCTTGAGTAAAGGCTTATAAATGAAGCATAATGCATGGCATTACACTTCGGGATACATTGGATTTCATGGAGGCTTTTTCGTAGCTCTTTCAGTCTCAAATGTTGTCCTAATATAGAAAATTGAGCTAGTTTAACGTGGACGTTGGATTTGTGTAATTTTGAACTCTAAATCAAAATATACGGACGATTTAGTGCGGTCATGTCAAGTTGATCGGCTAGTTAAAATGATCATTCTAAACTGATCAATGGTGCTCCTTGAGTAAAAGCTTATAAATAAAGCATAATGCACGGCATCACACAGTTTTGGATAGATTGGATTACTTAAAAGCTTTGTCATAGCTCTTTCTGTCTCAAATTTTCAATAATATGGAAAACTGAGCTAGCTTAACATAGGCGTTGAAATCATTTCATTTTAGGTTCTAAATCAAAAGTTAAATACGGTTTAGTGCGGACATATCAAGTTGATCAGTTAGATAAAATTATCAATCTAAAAATAGTGCTCCTTGAGTAAATGCTTATAACTAAAGCATAATGCATGGTATCACGCAGTTTTTGATAGATTGGATTACTTGGAACCTTTGTCGTAGCTATTTCCGTCTTAAATTTTGTCAGAATGTAGAAAATTGAACTTGATTAACGTGAGTGTTGGATTCGTGTCATTTTAAAATCTAAATCAAAAGTTACGGATGATGCAGTGCGGACATGACAAGTTGATCGGCCAGTTAAAATGATCATTCTAAACTGATCACTGGTGCTCCCTGATTAAAGGCTTATTAATGAAGCATAATGCATGGCATCACGCATGGCCGATCAAATTCACATGTCAGCACTAAATCGTTTAGAGTTCAGAATGACACGAATCTAACGCCCACATTAATATAGCTCAATTTTCTATATTGTGAAAAAACCTACGACCGAAATAGCAAGGACAAAGCCTCCAAGTAATCAAATATATCCTAACATTCGGGATGCTATGCATTATGCGTTATTTATAAGGCTTTACTGAAGGAGCACCAATTATCAGTTTAGAAATGATCATTTCAATTAGCTAATCAACTTGTCATGTCTGCACAAAATCATTTTTAACTTTTGATATAGAGCTCAAATTGACATGAATCCAACCCCTCGTAAAGCTAGCTAAATTTTTTTATATTGTGAGAACATTTAAGACTGAAAGAGCTACGACAAACCCTCCAAGTAATCCAATGTATCCCAAACTGCGTGATGTCATACATTATGCTTTATTTGTATGCCTTTACTAAAGGAGCACTAGTGCTCAATTTAGAATGATCATTTTAACTGGCTGATCAAATTCACATATCCACACTAAATCGTACGTAACATTTGATTTAGAGTTCAGAATGACAAGAATCGAACACCCACGTTAAGCTAGCTCAATTTGCTACATTGTGACAAATTTAAGACTGAAATAGCTATGAAAAAGGCTTTAATTAATCCAATCTATCCAAAAATGCGTGATGCCATGCATTATGCTTCATTTACAAGGCTGTACTCAAGGAGCACCATTGATCCGTTTAGAATGATCATTTAACTAACTGATCAACTTGACATGTCTGCACTAAATAGTCTTAACTTTCGATTTAGAGCTCAAAATAACATGAATCTAACGCCGACGTTAAGCTAGCAAAATTTTCCATATTGAGACAATATTTCAAACTGAAAGAGCTAGGAAAATGCCTGCAAGTAATCCAACATTTCCCAAACTGTGTGAAGCCATGCATTATGCTTCATTTATTAACCTTTACAAAAGGAACACCGCTCATCAGTTTAGAATGATAATTTTAACTGGCTGATCAATTTCACATGTTAGCCCAAATCATCCATAACTTTTGATTTAGAGTTCAGAATGACAAGAATCCAATGCCCACGTTAATCTAGCTCAATTTTCTATATTGTGACAAAATTTGGAGACCAAAAGAGCTAGGAAAAATCCTCCAATTAATCCACTCTATCCCAAAATGTTTGGTGCTATGCATTATGCTTCATTTATAAGGCTTTACTCAAGGACCACCAATGACTGGTTTAGAATGATCATTTTAACTAGCTGATCAACTTGACATGTCTGCACTAAATCGTCTTTAACTTTTGATTTAGAGCTCAAAATAACATGAATCCAATGCCCGCGTTAAGGTAGCTCAACTTTCCATATTGTGACAATATTTCAGACTGAAAGAGCTACGACGAAGCCTCCAAGTAATCCAATATATCCGAAATTGCGTGATACCATGCATTGTGCTTCATTTTAACTGGCCAGTAATCCAATGTATCCAAAACTACGTGATGTCATGCATTATGCTTCATTATGCTTCATTATACACCAGTGATCAGTTTAGATTGATCATTTTAATTGGTGGATCAATTGTACATGTCCACAGTAAATCGTCCATAAATTAAGAGGTCAAAATGACATGAATCCAACGCCCACATTAATCTAGCTCAATTTTCAATATTGTTATAACATTTGAGACAGAAAGAGCTAAGACAAAGCCTCTATGTAATCCAATGTATCCCAAACTGCATGATGCCATGCATTATGCTTCATTTGTAAACCGTTGCTCAACGAGCACCAATAATTAGTTTAGAATGATTAATTTAACTAGCCAATAAACTTGATATGTCTACACGAAATCATTCGTAATTTTGATTTAGAGTTCAGAATAACACGAATTCAAAGCCGACAATAAGGTAGCTCAATACTCTATATTGTGATAAAATTTAAAACCAAAATAGCTACGACAAAGCCTCCTAGTAATCTAATCTATACTAAACTGATTGATGCCGTGCATTATACTTCATTTGAAAATCTTTGCTCGATGAGCACCAATGATCAGTTTAGAATGATCGTTTTAACTAGCTGATCAACTTGACATGTCCACATTAAATCGTCTTTAACATTTGATTTAGAGTTCAAAATTATATGAATCCAACACCCAAGTTAATCTTACTCAATTTGCAATATTGTGACAACACTTGACATTGAAAGAGGTACTACAAAGCCTCCATGTAATCCGTGTATCCCAAACTGTGTGATGTCATGCATTATTCTTCATTTATAAGTCTTAACTCAAGGAGTACCAATTATCAGTTTAGAATGATCATTTTTACTTATCGATTAACTAGACAAGTCCAAACTAAATCATCCGTAACTTTTGATTTTCAGAATGACACGAATCCAACGCCCACATTAAGTTACCTCAATTTTCTATAATGTGATAAAATTTAAGACCGAAATATCTACAACAAAGTGTCTATGTAATCCAATCTACCCAAACTGCGTGATGCCATGCATTATGCTTCATTCGTAAACCTTTGCTCAATGAGCACCAATGATCTGCTTAGAAGGATTAATTTAACTAGCCAATAAACTTGACATGTACACACTAAATCGTCCGTAACATTAGATTTAGAGTTCAGAATGACATGTATCAAATTCTAACGTTAAACTAGATTGATTTCTATATTGTGACAAAATTTAAAACCGAAATAGCTACAACAAATCCACTAAGTAATCCAATGTATCCTAAACTACGTGATGCCAATTTAGTTTAGTGTATTCTTGTCGTTTAGAGCACTAATTCAAAAGTTAAAGTCAATTTAGTGTATACATGTCATGTTGATCAGCTAGTTAAAATGACCATTCTAAACTGATCACTAGTGCTCCTTCAGTAAAGGCTTATAAATGAAGCATATTGCAAGGCATCACGCATTCTGGAATAGATTGGATTACTTGGAGGCTTTGTCGTAGCTATTTTTGTCTTAAATATTTTTACAATATAGAAAATTGAGCTAGCTTAACGTGGGCTATGGATTCTTGTCATTATGAACTCTAATTCAAAATTTAACTTGTCGATAAACTTGACATGTCCATACTAAATCGTCCGTAACTTTTTATTAAGATTTCGGAATGACATGAATCTAACGCCCACATTAAGCTAGCTCAATATTCTATATTATGACAAAATTAATACCAGAGTAGCTACGAGAAAGACTCCAAGTAATCCAATTTATCCCAAATTGCGTGATGCCATTCATTGGGCTTCATTTATACGCCTTTACTCAATGAGCAGCAATGATGAGTTTAGAATGGTCATTTTAATTAGCTGATCAATTTGACATGTCCGCACTAAATCATCTAACATTTGATTTAGAGGTCAACATGACGTGAATCCAACACCCAGGTTAATCTAGTTCAATTTTCAATATTGTGAAAACATTTGAGACTAAAAGAGCTATGACGAAGCCTCTAGGTGATCCAATATATCCCAGACTACGTGATGTCATGCATTATGCTTCATTTCGAAACCTTTGCTCAATGAGCAACAATAATCAGTTTATAATGATAAATTTAACTAGCCGATAAACTCGACATGTCCACACTAAATCGTCTGTAACTTTTGATTTAAAGTTCAGAACGACACGAATCTAATGTACACGTTAAGCTACCTCAATTTTCTATATTATGATAAAATTTATGACCGAAATAGCTACGACAAAGCATCCATGTAATCCAATCTATCCCAAACTACGTGATGCCATGCATTATGCTTCATTTGTAATCCTTTGCTCAATGAGCACCAATGATCAGTTTAGAATGATCATTTTAGCTAGCTCATCACCTTGACAAGCCTGCACTTTAGAAATGAAGCATAATGCATCGCATCACACAGTTTGGGATACATTAGATTATTTAGAGGCTTTGTCGTAGCTCTTTCAGTCTCAAATGTTGTCACAATATTGAAAATTGAGCTAGATTGACGTCGGCGTTGGATTCATGTCGTTTTGACCTCTAAATCAAATGTTGAAATTGATTAAGTGCGGACATGTGAAGTTGATCAGCTAGTTAAAATGATCATTCTACACTGATCATTGGTGCTCATTGCATAAAGACGTATAAATGAAGCATAATGCTTGGCATCACATAATTAACAGTGACGGAAGATTTAATTCACACATGTCAAGTTTATCGGCTAGTTAAATTGATCATTCTAAACTGATCATTGATGCGCATTGAATAATGCATGGCATCACTCAATTTGGGATATTTTGCATTACTTTGAGGCTTTGTCGTAGCTATTTTGGTCTTATATTTTGTCACAATATAGGATATTGATCTCGATTAACGTGGGCATTGGATTCATGTTATTCCGAACTCTAAATCCAAATTTATAGACGATATAGTACGGACATGTCAATTTATCGGTTAGATAAATTGATCGTTGATGCTCATTGAGCAAAGGTTTACAAATGAAGCATAAAGGATAGCATTACGCTGTTTGGAAAACATTGGATTATTTGGAGGATTTCTCATAGCTAATTCTGTCTTAAATTTTGTGTCAGTTTAGAATATTGTGCTCGCTTAACGTGGGCGTTGGAGTCATGTCTTTCTGATCTCTAAATCAATAGTTACTAACGGTTTAGTGTGGACATATCAAGTTTATCGGCTAGTTAAATTGATCATTCTAAACTAATCATTGGTGCTCATTGAGCAAAGGTTTACAAATGAAGTATGATGCATGGCATCATGGAGGTTGGGATAGATTGGATTACTTGTAAGCTTTGTCGTAGCTATGTCGGTCTTTAATTTATCACAATATAGAATATTGAGCTAGCTTAATATGGGCGTTGGATTCATTTCATTCTAAACTTTAAATCAAAAGTTACAGATGATTTGGTGCAGACATGTCAAGTTGATCGGCCAGTTAAAGTGATCATCGAAGCTGATCATTGGTGCTCCTTGAATAAAGGCATATAAATGAAGCATAATGCATGGCATCATGCAGTTCAGGATAGATTGGATTACTTGATGGCTTTGTGTTAGCTCTTTCAGTCTCAAATATTATCACAATATAGAAAATTGAGCTAGATTAACGTGGGCATTGGATTCATGTTATTTTGAACTCTAAATCAGAAGTTACGGACGATTTAGTGCCTACATGTCAAGTTGATCCGCCAGTTAAAATGATCATTCTAAACTGATCATTGGTGCTACTTGAGTAAATGATTATAAATTGATGTGAGCGTGGACAGTAAGGAACCTGAACTAAAGGAACATCTTGAACCTGAGCAAAAAGAAGCGAATGAAGAAGCTAAGAAACAGGTAGAACCAGAGGAAGCTGAAGATGAAGCCTTGCAAATCTCCAATGGTCCCATTACTCGGTCCAAGCAAGCAAAAATCAAGACAACACTACAACACCTTTTGAACACCATTCAGGCCAGCTTAGTTTGTACTAATACAGCAACCATAGTTGTGATTCAAGCAACCTTAACCTCATCAAGAGAGGTATCTTGGACTGTACTCTTTTTCCTGCTCTTAGTTTTGTCCCATTAGGTTTTCTAAGAGAGGTTTTTAATGAGGCAAGCCCAAAATACTTTACCACAGCCTCTTTCATGTGAAAATGGCCAGCAATGAACGACAACCTAAGGATCAATTGGAACTAGAGGAGGAAGAAGCCACTAAAGATGCTAAGGAGCAGCTAGAACCCGCGGATATTGGAGATGAAAGCCTACAAATCTTCAACGGCCCCATTACCCCATCCAAGCAAGCTAAACATAAGATAACACTAAAGAACCTTCTCAACACCATTCAAGCCAGTTTCGTGTATGCTAATCCAGCCACATTGGTTGTGATTCAAGCCACCTAAACCTCACCAAGAGAGATGCCTTGGATTGTACTCTTTTTCCTTATTCTTAGTTTTGTCCCAATGGGTTTTCTAAGATAGGTTTTTAATGAGGCAAGCCCAAGGTACTTTACCATAGCCTCTTGGTGAATCAAGGTTCATTCTATCTCATCATCCATGAAATAAGAGAGGAAGAATCAAGTCAAAACATTATTTACTTCTTTGTCTTTGTCATAGTTGTCTTTGTAATTCCCTAAGTATTTCGTTTAATATTTTGGTAGAATTTTTGGAGTCATTTTCTGGACCATCAAATATTTTAGTAGCAAATCTCCTTCTTAAACTCGTTTGATCATACTCTTGAATAAGGAATTTTAGAACACTTTTTCATTCCTCGCAAGAGCCGAAAGTGTAAGGGATCTTCATCACCCTTGGAAGTTTCAATTTGATTCACCCCTTGTCCAACGTGCCTGGTCTTTGTTATTCACACAGAGCAAGCAGATAGTCCAAGGATTTTCCACCATCCTTGAGAATTACCATCCATTTCCCCTTGTTCTCGGATCCATCCACTTAAGAGCTCACACATCTGCATGTTACACCATCGTTTCACCCATTCTGCAACTTCAATCCATTCATCCACTCTTCCACAACCATTTGGAGGTTATATGGGGCTTGATCCTCATCAGGACCACATTAAGTGGTATCAGAGCCCACTCCAAACCAGGTTGTATCTCTACAAACCCGTTTGCACCCTTTCATATTCTTGCAAAAACGTTTTGTAACCTTTCGCCTTATTTTTGCGATTTATTTTAAAATGATGTTTCTTGTTTTTTTTCTTCTTTAAAATTGATCTTATATCATTGAAGAACCTGTAAATTAACTTAAAAATAGTTTAGAACTCATTTCTAACGGACAAAATTTGTGAAACACCCAATCGGCATCGTTGAGGTTCTAAGAAACTGTTTTTGTTAATCCGAGTTTATCATCTTTGCTTGAATATTTTAGAGATTAAAACCTGAATGAAACTGGTTCTTAAGACTTAATAGGACCATAATACCAGTTAAAAAGGTTTCAAAACGAATCTAAAGTTGTTAGACTCACTCATTTCAAAACCGGAGTTCAAAGGGTCTAGAACATGCTTTGCTAGGGTTTGTCTTTGTTCTTGTGTCTTTGTTTCAGCGAATTGTTGTGTCATTTTCTGTGTTTTAATTTGAAACTTTTACTTGTTTAGTTGTCTGAATTTGTCAGGTATCATGGTAGGAACCAGCAATAATGGAGAAGAACCCTCAAACTCCAACAAACAACTCCTTGATTCCTTTAAAGCCATGATGGATGAAAGTATGGCAACCATGAGATTGAAATAGAAAGATCCATCAATGACCGACGTGGCATAAACCAGACACCTTCTGATACTGATCAATACTACAGTCACTTATCTAGTTCACAACACCCTAGGAGAAGGCGGCCAAGAGACGACCAATCGCATAGGAATAACAAACCCAATCCTCACGACCCTTTGGCTGGCCTTAAAATACAGATTCCCTCTTTCCATGGAACCAATGACCCTGAGGAGTATCTGGAGTGGGAAAAGAAGATAGGAATAGTCTTTGATTGTAGGGAATACACTCAGGATAGTAAGGTTAGAGTAGCACCAACCACTTTTAAAGATTATGCCTTAAGTTAGTGCGATCAATTAGTTACTTCTAGGAGCAGGGCTGGGGATATGCCTATAGATTCGTGGAACCAGATGAAAGTAATCATGAGGAAAAGGATTATACCTAGCCACTACCATAGGGAACTTCAATTTAAGCTTAGAAACCTATCTCAAGGATCTTAATAGGGAAATCATAGATAGGGTAGAGGTTCACCATTATGTCGAAATAGAACTACTTCTCCATAAAGCTATAATGTTCGAAAAACAACTTAAGAGGAAAAACCCTAAACCCGGATTTAGTTCTACAAGGTTTAGCCAATCTAAGGAGGATAAGTCTAGCAAAGATTACAAGCCTTTAACTAAACCTAAGGTAGAAGATTCAAAACTTAAGGGAATTGATATGGGTTCTAGCACCAAAACTAAGGAAATTCAGTGTTTTAAGTGTAAAGGCTTTGGTCACTACTCTATGGAATGTACCAATAAGAGAACCATAGTTATTAGGGCAAATGGTGAGGTAGAATCAGAGGATAAACATTCAGATGCTGAGTTCTTGGAAGAAAATGTAGATATGCCCCATGCTGGACAACTCTTAGTGACTAGGAGAACTCTAAACTTACAAACTAGGACATAAAAGAATGAGCAAAGAGAGAACCTATTCCACACTCGCTGTCTAGTTAAGAGTAAGGTCTGTAGCTTAGTGATAGATGGAGGTAGCTATACCAATGTAGCTAGTGAGATTATGGTAGAGAAGTTAGGACTTGAGATTATTAAGAGGTCTAAACCCTATAAGTTGTAATGGCTTAATGATGAGGGTGAGCTAGAAGTAGAGAACCAGGTCCTAGTTCCTTTGTCCATAGGCAAATATGAAGATGGGTTTTGTGTGATGTTGGCAAATATGAAGATGAGGTTTTTTGTGATGTTTTACACATGGATGCTATTCACATCTTGTTAGGTAGACCTTGGCAATCGGAGAGAAGGCTTATTCATGATGGGTTTACTAATTGGTACTCATTTGAGTTTAAGGGAAAGAAACATATTTTAGTACCATTATCCCCACAAGAAGTTCATTTAGATCAGATAGCTTTAAAGAAAAACAAAACCCAATCCGAACCCAAAAGCAAACCCCATGCCCACCGCTAAAAACCGCAAACCAAGCCACCAGCCAAAGAACCGACTAATCGTATGATTATGTCCAACCCAGGGAGTAACTTACCAGACCTACTCTTTGTTCTTAAAGAATGCTTTCATAATAACCAATCTATGCAGGACATTCCTATCAAAATTCAACTTCTTTTGCAGGAATTTAAAGATGTGTTTCCGGAGGAGCAACCGCAAAGCTTACCATCAATCCGAGGAATTGAGCACCAAATTGACTTTCTACCAGGAACATCTCTTCCCAACAAGCCAGCCAACAGAACCAACCCCCTGGAGACCAAGGAACTTCAACAGCAAGTCACTGAACTCATGGAGAAAGGATATATCCGCAAAAGTATGAGCCCGTGTGATGTACCTGTTTTGCTTGTCCCAGAAAAGGGTGGAAGCTGGAGAATGTGTGTTGATTGCAGAGCTATCAACAATATCACTGTAAAGTATCACCATCCTATACCTAGATTAGATGATATGTTAGATGAATTTCATGGTTCTAGCATCTTCTCTAAGGTAGATCTTAAGAGTGGTTATCACCAAATTAGAATGAAAGAAGGTGATGATGAGTGGAAAACTGCATTTAAAACTAAACAACGTTTATATGAGTGGTTAGTAATGCCTTTTGGCTTGAAAAATGCACCTAGTACCTTCATGAGATTGATGAACCATGTCATTAAGGAATTCATAGGTCATTTTGTGGAAGTATACTTTGATGACATTCTAGTTTTTAGCCGAACCTTAGATGATCATGTAGAACACCTCAGAAAGGTTTTTGAAGTGCTTACAAAGGAAACCTTGTATATCAATCTTAATAAATTTACTTTTGGAACAGATAACCTTGTCTTCTTAGGTTTTTTTGTGAGTAAAAATGGTATTAAGGTTGATGAGGAAAAGATTAAAGCGATTAAAGAGTCACCGAGTCCAAAAAATGTTGGAGAAGTAAGGAGCTTCCATGGCCTAGCTGGGTTTTACCGGAGATTTGTCATGGACTTTAGCACTATAGCAGCTCCACTCATTGAGGTTATCAAAAAGAATGTGGGATTTAAGTGAGAGCAGGCACAAGAGGAGGCATTGCAAACCTTGGAAGACAAGCTCACACACTCCCCGGTGCTATCTCTTCCTAACTTTGATAAAACTCTTGAAATTGAATGTGATGCCTCAAGAGTTGGTATTGGTGCTGTTCTTATGCAGGAAAGGAAGCCCATAGCCTACTCTAGTGAGAAACTTGGAGAGGCCACAGTCAATGACCCAACCTATGACAAAAAAACTATATGCGCTTGTGAGGGCCTTGCAAACATGGCAACATTGTCTTTGGCCCAAGGAGTTTGTCATCCATACCGACACTGAGTCACTCAAACAACTCAAAGGGCAACCAAAGCTAAACAAAAGACATGCTAGGTGGGTCGAATTCATTGAGACCTTCTCTTATGTGATCAAATACAAGAAAGGTAAAGAGAATGTAGTAGCCGATGCTCTTTCTCGGAGGTATGTGCTCTTGAACTCTTTAGAAGATAAACTTCTAGGGGTTGAGCAAATCAAAGAGTTATATGCTACTGGTGCTGATTTTAGGGATATTTATGCTTCTTGTGAGAAGTTTTGTATTGGAAAATACTTTAAGAGTGAAGACTTCTTGTTTTATGATAGTCGGTTATGTGTACCTAACTTCTATTTGCGAGACTTGTTTGTTAAGGAAGCACATTCAGGTGGTCGTATGGGTCACTTTGGCGTGGCAAAGACCTTAAATGTATTGCGGGAACATTTCTTTTGGCCATACATGCTGAGTGATGTTGAAAAGCTTGCCAAAGATGTTTAACTTGCAAGCAAGCCCAATCCACAATCCAAAAGCACGGTTTGTATAACCCTCTTCCTATACCTTTGCACCCTTGGCATTATATTTCTATGGATTTTGTTGTTGGATTGCCTATAACTAAGACTGAAAAGGATTCTGTGTTTGTTGTAGTTGATAGGTTTTTCAAAATGACTCACTTTATTCCCTGTCATAAGATGGATGATGCCATTAACATTGTCGGATTATTCTTTAAGGACATAGTTAGACTTCATGGTATGCCTAGGACCATAGTATCAGACAGAGACACTAAGTTCCTTAGTTACTTTTGGAAAACACTTTGGTCCAATCTAGGAACTAAGGTTTATTTCTCCACAACTTGTCACCCGCAATCGGATGGTCAAACTGAAGTATTAATAGAACCTTGTCTACTTTGTTAAGAGCTTTGATTAAAAAGAATCTAAGGGCTTGGGAAGAATACTTGCCTCATATTGAATTCGCATATGATCATACTATGCATACTGCTTCTAAGTACTCACCATTCGAAATTGTTTATGGGTTCAATCCCATCTCACCTTTAGATCTAATGCATTTACCTTTGAGGGAAAGGATAAGCCTTGATGGAAAGAAAAAGGCTGAGTTGGTAAAAAAATTCATGGGAAGGCTCGGCTCAATATTGAAAATAAGACTAAAATGTATGTTCAACAAGCCAATAAAGGCCGAAAGGAGTTAGCATTTGAGGAAGGAGACTTGGTGTGGATCCATTTGCACAAAGATAGAGTTCTGAGTGAAAGGAAATCCAAGCTACTGCCTTGGATTGATGGCCAATTCAAAGTCATCAAGAAGATCAATGACAATACCTACCAGCTGGATCTTCAAGGTAAGTACCAGGTGAGTTCAAGCTTCAATATTACTGATTTGGTTCCATATTTTACAGATGAAACAGATTTGAGGTCAAATCCTTCTCAACTAAGGAGGATGATGTGAGCATGGCCAGCAAGAAACCACAACCTAAGGAGCAGATTGAACCAGAGGAGAAAGAAGCCACTAAAGATGCTAAGGAGCAGCTAGAACCAGCGGATATTGGAGACGAAGCCTACAAATCTTCAATGACCCCATTACCCGATCCAATCAAGCCAAACTTAAGACAAAACTACAGCACCTTCTCAATACCATTCTGGCCAGTTTAGTGTGTTCTAATCCAACCACACTGGTTGTGATTCAAGCGACCTAAACCTCACCAAGAGAGGTGCCTTGGATTGTACTATTTTTCTCTATTTTTAGTTTTGTCCCAATGGGTTTTCTAAAATAAGTTTTTAATGAGGCAAGCCCAAAGTACTTTACCACATACTCGTGGTGAATCAAGGCCCATTCTCTCTCATCTTCCACGAAATAAGAGAGGAATAATCAATTCAAAACATTATTTACTTCTTAGTCTTTGTCTTAGTTGTCTTTATAATTCCCTAAGTATTTCTTTTAATGTATTGGTAGAATTTAGGAGTCATTTTCCATTTCCTAGACTACTATAAGTACTCTCCTGTATCCTTCTTTCTGGACCATCAAACATTTTAATAGCAAATCTCCTTTTTAAACTCGTTTGATCATCCTCTTGAATAAAGAATTTTAGAACACTTTCTCATTCCTCTCAAGAGCCAAAAGTCTAAGGGATCTTCATCACCCTTGGAAGTTTCAATTCGATTGACCTCTTGCCCAACGTGCATGGCCTTTGTCATTCACACAGAGCAAGCAGATAGTCCTAGGATTTTCCACCATCCTTGAGAAGTACCATCCATTTCCCATTTTCTCGGATCCATCAACCTAAGAGCTCACACATCCGCAAGTACAAAATCGTTTCACCCGTTCTGCAACTTCAATCCATTCATCCACTCTTCCAAAACCATTTGGAGTTTATCAGGGGCTTGATCCTCATCAGGATCACTTCACTCTTGATGAACCTGGACCCATTCCAAGAAATTATCCACGCAAATGAATAGGAAGGATCAGTCAAGATGTTATTTACTTCTCAGTCTTCATTCTTAGTTGTTTTTCTAATTTCCTAGTTTCTCTTAAATGCCTTGGTTATTTCCTAGGAGTCTTTGTCTATTCCTATGCACCCCTTGGATCCTATAAACACTCTCTTCTATCCCCTCTTCAAATCATCAAACATTTTAATATCAAAAACTTCTTCTTAATCTCGTTTGATCAACTCTTCGATTAAGGAATTTGGATCATCATTCCATTCCCCTCAAGACCGAAAGTCTAAGTGTTTATATCCCCTTGGACGTTTCACTTCATACCACCTCTTGCCTTCCTCATTCACACAGAGCAAGCTTATATTCTAAGGATCTTCCACCATCCTTTAGAAGTATCACTCATTCCACACAAGTTCTCGAGACCATCCATCTTCAAGTTCAAGGATTCACCATCTTCTCCACTTCCGCATCCACATTCGGTTTACTATCATTTGTGTTGGAAGTGCCCTCAGAATACTTGACTGTGAGAAACATTCTAAATCAAACAGAAGGTTTCCTAAAGAAGAGCAACATCTTCTTCTAAAGCACAACTCACGGTTTATCACTGGTTTTCGTAACCAGGGCAGAATCCTGCAGCAAAGGATTGCAGAGAGACAAAGAGAAGAAAGTCTCTGACTTTCTTCACCTCAAAAACAGTCAAGAAAAGCCTGTAGATTCTCCGGAAAAGGAAAGCTTTGCTTCTCAAGCTCAAAGTCAGCAAGTCTACTGTTACTCTTTTTAAGTGAAAGAGACAAAGAGAGTTGTCTCTGTTTTTTGAATGCACGCTTGTAAATCCCATAGTATAAATGGGATAGTGAGAAAACAAAGAACGGGTGTGGGAGTAAGAGAAGAGAGAGTGAGCTTTATTCGTTTTCTAAGGCGTGAGAGTGAGAGTGAGAAAGAGCTTGTAAGACTTGAGATATTCGGTTTGAGAATAGTGCATTCCCCGGAGGTTAAATTCCGGCAAGACGTAGGCTTGACAAGTGAGTCAAGCCGAACTCGTAAATACTCTGTGTCAAACTCTAAACTTTCTATTACATTCACTAACCAACTTCTCAAGAAGTTAACACACAAAAAAACAAAACTCTAAATATCGACAAGCCTAATTCTCAACAATTTGCACAACCTCTTGGAGACATTCACGTACTTGATCCTAACCAGGATCACATCAAGTGGTATCAGAGCAGACTCCAAACCAGGTTGAATCTATCAAAACCCATTCGCACCTTTTCATCTATTCGCAAGAACTTTTGGTGACCTTTCATCTTCTCTTTTGCGATTTGTTTTGAATGTTTCTGGGTTTGTTTCCTGTTATAACTTGATCTTAGAACTCTAAAGAACTTGAAAATCAATAAAATAAGCGTTCAGGAACTTGTTGATAGATGATAGAATCAATCAACTCTCAATCGGCATCATTAGAGTTCTCGAAACCACTAACTGAGTTCTATCTTGATTTTGTGAATTAATTGAATATTTTGGAGCTACATCATGATCAAAACTTGTTCGTAAGACTTAATAGATTTAAGAAGATGGAAACCTTGTTGCTTAGGGCTGATATTCAAGAGGATAGTGAAGCCACTATGGCCAGATTTATGGCCGGCCTCAATGGGTAGATCATATATAGGCTAGAGGTCAACCATTATGTCGAATTAGAAGAGCTTCTCCATAAAGCCATAATTTTTGAGAAACAACTTAAGAAAAAGAATCCCAAACCCGGAGCTAGCTCCACTAAGTTTAGTCATGGATGGTATTTTGTGACATCTTACCCATGGATGGTAGTCATATCCTACTTGGGAGACCTTGGCAATCGGATAGGAGGGTGATACATGATGGGTTTACTAATAGGTATTCATTTGCGTTCAATGGTAAAAGAACATCCTAGTACCCTTATCTCCACATGAGGTTCAACTAGATCAAATAGCTTTGAAAAACAACAAAACTCAAGCCGAACCTAAGCGCAAAGAATCGACCAAACCTCCCACCAAGCAGCCGGCTAATCTTATGATCAAGCCTCATCCTGGAAGTCACTTACCACACCTACTTTTTGTGCTTAAAGAATGCTTAAATACTAATCTATGCAGGATTTGCCTAGCAAAATTCAACTTCTTTTGCAGGAAAGTCAGGATCTGTTTCCGGAGGAACATCCGCAAGGCTTACCACCAATTCGAGGAATATAGCACCAAATCGACTTCCTACCAGGAGCTTCTCTTCCCAACAAGCCAGCCTACCGAACAAGATACCAAAGAGCTTCAATAAAAAGTCACTGAACTCATGGAGAAAGGACATATCCGAAAAAGCATGAGCCCATGTGTTGTTCCTGTTTTGCTTGTCCCAAAGAAAGATGGCAGTTGGAAGATGTGTGTTGATTGCAGAGCCATCAACAATATCACTGTAAAGTATCATCACCCTATTCCTAGACTAGATGATATGCTTAATGAATTGCATGGTTCTAGCATCTTCTCTATGGTAGATCTTAAAAGTGGATACCATGAAATTAGGATGAAAAAAGGTGATGAGTGGAAAACCGCATTAAAACTAAACATGGATTATATGAGTGGTTAGTAATGCCTTTTGGATTGAAAAATGCACCTAACACTTTCATGAGATTGATGAACCATGTTCTTAGAGCATTCATATGTAATTTTGTTGTAGTGTTCTTCGATGACATTCTAGTTTATAGTCAAAGCTTAGATGAGCATGTTGAACATCTTAGAAAAGTTTTTGAAGTACTTAGAATGGAAACCTTATTTGCCAATCTTAAGGAATGTACATTTTGAACAGATAACCTTGTCTTTTTAGGTTTTTTGTGAGTACATATGGTATTGAGGTCGATGAGGAAAAGATAAAAGAAATCAAGGAGTACCCGAGCCCAAAGAGTGTCGGAGAAGTAAGGAGTTTCCATGGTCCTGCTGGATTTTATCGGAGATTTGTCAGAGTCTAGCACTCTAGCAGCTCCACTCAAAGAGGTTATCAAAAAGAATTTGGGTTTTAAATGGGAGGAAGAGCAGGAAGAAGCATACCAAAACTTGAAAGACAAGCTCACACACTCCCCGGTGCTATCTCTTTCTAACTTTGATAAAACCTTTGAAATTGAATGTGATGCGTCCGGAATTGGTATTGGTGCCGTTATTATGCAGGAAAGAAAGCTCATAGTATACTTTAGTGAAAATCTCGGAGGGGTCACACTCAATTACCCAACCTACGACAAAGAACTCTACACACTTGTTTGGGCCTTACAAACGTGGCAACATTATCTTTGGCCCAAGGATTTTTCTATTCAAACCGACCATGAATCACTCAAGAACCTCAAAGGGCAACAAAAGCTGAACAAGAGACACGCAAAGTGGGTTGAATTCATTGAAACATTTCCTTATCTGATCAAGTACAAGAAAGGTAAAGAGAATATAGTAGCCGATGCTCTTTCTAGGAGGTATGTTCTCTTGAACTCTTTAGAAGTTAAGCTGCTAATGTTTGAACAAATCAATGAGTTATATTCTACTGATGCTGACTTTAAAGAGATTTATGCTGCTTGTGAGAAATTTGGTGCCTGAAAATACATTTAAGAGTGATGGGTTCTTATTCTGTGAAACTCGCCTGTGTACCTAACTCTTCTTTGTGAAATTTGTTTGTTAAGGAAGCGCATGGAGGTGGTCTCATGGGTCACTTTGGCCTGGCCAACACATTGAATGTACTACACGAACTTTTCTTTTGGCCACAGATGAGGAGTGATGTCGAAAAAACTTTCCAAAGATGTGTAACTTGTAAACAAGCAAGGTCCATGGTTCATAAGCACTGTTTGTATACTCCTCTACCTATTCCCTTGCATCCTTGGCATGAAATTTCCATGGACTTTGTTGTTGGATTACCTAGGACTAAGACTGGAAAGGATTCGGTATTTGTTGTAGTTGATAGGTTCTCGAAAATGGCTCACTTTATTCTTTGTCATAAAACCGATGATGCCACTAACGTTGCTGGATTGTTCTTTAAAGAAATTGTTAGACTTCATGGCATGCTTAGGAACATAGTATCAGATAGAGACACTAAGTTCCTCAGTTACTATTGGAAAACACTTTGGTCGAAACTAGGGACTAAACTTTGTTTCTCTACAACTTTTCACCCATAATCGTATGGTCAAACTGAAATAGTTAATAGAACTTTGTGTATGTTGTTGAGAGCAATAATCAAAAAGAATCACAGGTCTCAGGTGTTGAATTTGCATATAATCATGCTAGGCATACTGCATCTAAGTATTAACCTTTTGAAATTGTTTGTGTTCATTCCCCTATCGCTTTTGGATCTAATGCCTTTATCTTTGAGTGAAAGGGCAAGTCTTGATGGAAAGAAAAAGGCTGAATTAGTTAAACAGATCAATGAGAAGGTTCGGCTTAATATTGAAAACAAGACAAAGATATATGCTCAACAAGCCAATAAAGGCTGAAAGGAGTTAGCCTTTGAAGAAGGAGACTTGGTGTGGATCCACTTGCAAAGGGATAGATTTCAGAGTGAGAGGAAATCCAAGCTTATGCCTAGGGTTTATGGTCCATTAAAAGTCTTCAAGAAGATCAATGGCAATGCCTACCAGCTGGATCTTCAAGGGAAGTACCAAGTGAGTTCGAGTTTTAATGTTGCTGATTTGGTTCCCTTTTTTGGAGATGAAACAATTTGAGGTCAAATCCTTTTCAACTGGGAGAGGATGATGTGAGCATGGCCAGCAAGGAACCTGAATTAAAGGAGCCGCTTCAACCTGAGCAAGAAGAAGCCAATGAGGAAGCTAAGGAACAGCTAGAACCAGAAGAAGCTGAAGATGAAACCTTGCAAATCTCCAATGGTCCCATTACTCGGGCCAAGCAAGCCAAACTCAAGACAACACTACAACACCTTCTCAACACCATTCAGGCCAGTTTAGTGTGTGCTAATCCAACCACCATGGTTGTGATTCAAGCCATCTAAACCTCATCAAGAGAGGTATCTTGGATTGTACTCTTTTTTCCTCCTCTTAGTTTTGTCCCATTGGGTTTTCTAAGACAGATTTTTAATGAGGCAAACCCAAGATACTTTTCCACAGCCTCTTGATGAACCAAGACCCATTCTACCCTATTATTCACGCAAATGAATAGGAAAGATCATTCAAGATGTTAATTACTTCTTAGTCTTCATTCTTAGTTGTTTTTGTAATTTACTAGTTTCTCTATAAATGCCTTGGTGGTGTCCTAGGAGTCTTTGTCTATTCCTATGCACCCCTTGGATCCTACAAATACTCTCTTGTATCCCCTCTTCAGATCATCAAACATTTTAATATCAAAAAACTTCTTCTTAATCTTGTTTGATCAGCTCTTTGATTAAGGAATTTGGATCATCATCCCATTCCTCTCAAGAGCCGAAGGTCTAATGGCTGTTCATATCCCTTGGAAGGTTCACTTTATTCCACCTCTTGCCCAACGTGTCTGGTCATAATCATTCACACAGAGCAAGCTGATAGTCTAAGGATCTTCCACCATCCTTTAGAAGTATAACTCATTCCACACAAGTTCTCTAGACAATCCATCTTCAAGCTCATGGATTCACCATCTTGATTACTTCCACATCCACATTCGGTTTACTACAATTTGTAAAACCTCTTGGAGACATTCAGGGACTTGATCGTAACCAGGATCACATCATAAATGAAGCATAGTGTATGGCATCACGTAGTTTGGGATACATTGGATTACTTGGAGGCTTTGTCATAGCTATTGCGGTCTTGAACGTTGTCACAATATAGAAAATTGAGCTAGCTTATCGTGGACGCTGGATTCATGTCATTCTGAACTCTAAATCAAAAGTGACAGTCAATTTAGTGTGGACAAGGTCCAGTTGATCTGCCAGATAAAGTGATGATTCTAAACTGACATTAGTGCTCCTTGAGTAAAAAATTATAAATGAAGCATAATTCCTGGCATCACACATTTTAGGATAGATTGGATTACTTGAAGGCTATGTGGTAGCTCTTTCACTCTCAAATTTTGTCACAATATAGAAAATTGAGCTACTTTAACGTGGGCATTGGATTTGTGTCATTCTGAACTCTAAATCAAAAGTTACGGACGATTTAGTGAAAACATGTCAAGTTGATCGGTGAGTTAAACTGATCATTCTAAAGTGATCTTTCTAAATTGATCATTAGTTCTCCTTGATTAAAGGCTTATAAATGAAGCATAGTTCATGGCATCACAAAATTTAGGAAAGATTGGATTACTTAAAGGCATCATGGTAGCTCTTTCAGTCTCAAATATTGTCACATTATAGAAAACTGAGCTAATTTACGTGGGCGTTGGATTCGTGTCATTCTGAAATCTAAATCAAAATCTATGGACGATTTAGTGCGTACATGTCAAGTTGACTGGCCAGTTAAAATGATCATTCTAAACTGATCATAGGTGCTCCTTGAGTAAAGGCTTATAAATGAAGCATAATGCACGGCATCACGCAGTTTGGGATACATTGGATTACTTGGAGGCTTTTTCGTAGCTATTTCGAACTTAAATTTTGTCACAATATAGAAAATTGAGCTAGCCTAACGTGGGCATTGGATTCATGTCCTTTTGAATTCTAAATCAAAAGTTACATATGATTTAGTGTGGACATGTCAAGTTTATCGACAAGTTAAATTCATCATTCTAAACTGATCGTTGCTGCTCATTGAGTAAAGGATTACAAATGAAGCATATTGCATGGCATCATGCAATTTGGGATAGATTGGATTACTAAGAGGCTTTGTCATAGCTGTTTTGGTCTTAAATTTTGGTAGATTATATAATATTGAGCTAGCTTAACTTGGGCGTTGGATTCGTGTTGTTTTGAACTCTAAATAAAAAGTTAAGGATTATTTTGTGCGAACATGTCAAAATGATCGGCAAGTTAAAGTGATCATTCTTAACTGATCATTAGTGCTCCTTGAGTAAAGGCTTATAAATGAAGCATAATGCATGGCATCACACACTTTGGGATAGATAGGATTACTTTAAGGCTTTGTGGTAACTCTTTCAGTCTTAATTGTTGTCACAATGTAGAAAATTGAGCTAACTTAACATGAGAGTTCAATTCGTGTCATTTTGAACTCTAAATCAAAAGTTACGGATGATTTCGTGCGGATATGTCAAGTTTATCGGCCAGTTAAAATGATCATTCTAAACAGATCATTGGTGCTATTTGAGTAAAGGCTTATAATGAAGCATAATGTGTGGCATCATGCAGTTCAGGATACATTGGATTGCTTGGAGGCTTTGTCGTAGCTCTTTCAATATCAAATCTTGTCACAATATTGAAAATTGAGCTAGATTAACGTGGGCGTTGGATTCATGTCATTTTGATCTCTAAGTAAAATGTTAAAGACGATTTAGTGCAGAAATGTCAAGTTTATTAGTCAGTTAAATTGATCATTCTAAGCTGACCATTGGTGTTCATTAAGTAAAGGTTTACAAATGAAGCAGAATGCATGGCATCACGCAGTTTGATACAGATTGGATTACATGGAGGCTTTGTAGTACTTGTTTAAGTGTCAAATGTTGTCACAATATAGAAAATTGAGCTCGCTTAACCTGGGCGCTCATGTCATTTTGATCTCTGAATTAAAAGTTACGGACGATTTAGTGCAGACATTTCAAGTTTATCGGCTAGTTAAATTGATCATTCTAAACTGATCATTGTGCTCACTGAGCAAAGGTTTACAAATGAAGCAGAATGCATGGCATCACGCAGTTTGGGATAAATTGGATTACTTGGTGGTTTTGTCGTACCTATTTCGGTCATAAATGTTATCACAAAATAGAAAATTGAGCTAGCTTAACATGAGAGATGGATTCGTGTCATTCGGAACTCTAAAAAAAAGTTACAAACGATTTAGTGCAGACATGGCAAGTTTATCGGCTAGTTAAATTGATCATTGGTGCTCATTAAGCAAAGGTTTACAAATGAATCATAATGACATCACACAGTTTGGGATAGATTAGATTACTTGAAGGCTTTGTGGTAGCTCTTTTAGCTTCAAATGTTGTCACAATATATAAAATTGAGCTAGCTTAACGTGGGTTTTAGATTCGTGTCATTTTGAACTCGAAATAAAAAGTTACGTACAATTTAGTGCGTTAATGTTAAAATGATCGGCCAGTTAAAACGATCATTCTAAACTGATCAATGGTGCTCCTTGAGTAAACGCTTATCAATGAAGCATAATGCATGACATTACGCATTTTAGGATATATTGGATTACTTGAAAGATTTGTGGTAGCTCTTTCACTCTCAAATGTTGTAACAATATAGAAAATTGATCTAGCTTAACCTGGACATTGGATTCGTGTTATTCTAAACTTTAAATAAAAACTTACGGACGATTTATTGCATACATGTCAAGTTGATCCGCCAATTAAAATGATCATTCTTAATTGATCATTGGTGCTCCTTCAGTAAAGGCATATAAATGAAGCATAATACATGGCAACACACAGTTTGAGATACATTGGATTACTTCGAGGCCTTTTTGATGCTATTGCTGTCTTAAAATTTGTCACAATATAGAAAATTGAGCTAGCTTAATGTGGGCATTGGATTCATGTCATTTTTGCGCTCTAAATCAAAAGTTACAGACGATTTAGTGTGGACATGTCAAGTTTATCGGCTTGTTAAATTGATCATTCTAAAAAGATCATTGGTGCTTATTAAGCAAAGGTTTACAAATGAAGCCTAATGCATCTGATGAGGACATCAGGTGGTACATCCAGCCAGGAGACGAGACTGGCCGACCAGGAAGCTTGCCCGAGACAGCCGGGCCATTTGGCACGTCTACCGGACCAAGCAGTACCGCCGGACCCTCGACCAATAGAACCAGACCTGTCAGCATTGCCGGCGGAGAGGCCCAAGCTTCCGGCACACTTGGTGGCAACGTGAATGACACCGCCGGTCCCTTGGTGATGCCACCGACTCGGGGATCAACTTGGCCGGTCCTGAAGTCATTCCGGCCAGTACCTCGCACAATACAGCCGGTACAGCCGATCCAGCCAAGTACACGCGCATTTCCACTTCTACACAAGAAGACTCGGACCAGATGAGCTACCAGCTCCAGGACATGCACCTAGAGGAAGTCTCTACACCAGTGGTACCTCAAGGAGCAATGACAAGAAGCAGATCAAGGGAACTCTTCCACAATTTCAGCTTATGGGTCGACAAGCTCCTAGAGGAAGATCAACTAAGGACAATGGGCCAGAAGTGCAAGGAAGAGTCCAAAGGCTTCTCAACAACACAAAGAACATCAGAGACTTGGGCTTTAGTGGAAAGAGAGGTCAGGGCCAAAGATTCTTAACCCCCTACTCTAAGTCGAAGACTAGGAGCAAGGCGCGTGCATGCCACAAGGACGGCCACCTTCCATTTCTTGGCCGTGAGGTAAGTAAGGTAAGTTTTCAATAGGAATATTTGCCTCTTTCTGTTTTGCAGGGTAGGATCTAGAATATTTACATTTATTGAGTCAAAGACATTTTAGGAATAGGTCCTTTTTTGATTATACACTTTTGTATCTTTTCCTTTTGGGCACTTTTGTAAATCTTCCTTTTCTTATTTGAGTCGACCCTAGTAGGTCAAGCTGTCGAGCATATTAATAAGGATCCTTCCAGCATTGTAGTTTGAAAACCTTTTTGATATTAATAATGTAGAACTTTTCTTCCAACAAATTTTCTCTCAAGAATCTTGTGCGCTTAGAATCTAGTTGAGACCAGCCCTCCTAGCTCTAAGTTTGTGATTTATCACGAGGGTCATCACCCCTCGTGTGGTTCACTTCACCCTTCCATCGAATACCAACCCAAAACCCCTATCCAAGAAGTCTAAGGTCGAGTTTCTCACCTAACCTTCTCCAAACAGCCCACGCGCATATAAGCCTTGAATCGAGGCTTGTATCATTTTGGGTATCAGAGCTTAAAGCTCCTAAACCAGGTTGTTTCTATCCTTTAGCTTGTCTTGTTTCTTGTTCTTGCATTAGTTTAAGTTTCATTCCAGAAAATCAAAAAAATAACATCTAAAGTTCATACCGAGTGCATCTAGTTCCTACGTACATCACTAGGTTCTAGAATCATTCTTGCATTGCTATATTCGACTTTCCTTTTTATTAGAATCATATTTCTATTATTTTTAAGTTAAATTAAAAGAAAAGAAAAGAAAAGAAAAGAAAATAGGAAAAATACCAAAAGATTTTGAATTGGACAGCTAGCAATAGTTGTCAAAAAAATTTCCTTTTATTCAAATCTCCATATATTCGAATTTTCCATTCCTTAGAATTTTCCTTTTGCATTTTTCGAATCCCTTATAAAAAGAAAACCCTCCTAACAATTTAGGAGTAGCATAACTTGTCTTCTATCTTTGTAGTACGCAATGGCAGAAGAAAATAGAGAAGCAACCGAAGCCATGATGGCCATGTTCACCACTCTCCAAACACAACTCGCATCAATAGGCGAGAGGTTGGAGCGCGTGGAAAGACCGGTGAGATTCCAGGCCATAAGGCACGTGAGAGCTGAGCAAGACCGTCCTGAGGGTCCTGAGCACCTTAGGACACGACACGAACAGGAGGAACCCCAGCCAGATGGAGATGAGGACACACAACCTCATAACTATCACCATAGGCCGAGAGGACCTCCACGGCAACCAGAAGCAGAAGATGATGGCTTCGAGCCATATGGTCTTCACCAAAGACCAAGGAGGCCTCCTAGACATCATGAGGATTGGTCTATATTTAGAGCTCAGAATGACACAAATCCAAAGTCCACGTTCACCTAGCTCAGTTTTCTATATTGTGACAAAATTTGAGACACAAATAGATTCGACAAAGCGCCCAAGTATTCCAGTCTATCCAAAACTGCGTCATGCCATGCATTGTGCTTCATTTATAAGCCGTTCCTCAATGAGCATCAATGATCAGTTTAGAAGGATCAGTTTAATTGGCCGATCAACTTGACATGTATGCCCTAAATCGTCCGTAACTTTTGATTTGTAGCTCATAATGGCATGGATCCAATGCCCACGTTAAGCTAGCTCAATTTTCTATATTGTGACAAATTTTGAGATAGAAATAGATTCGACAAAGCATCCAAGTAATCCAATCGATCCTAAACTTCATCATGACATGCATTGTTCTTCATTTATAAGCCTTTACCCAATGAGTATCAATGATCAATTTAGAATGATCATTTTAACTGCCCGATCAACTTGACATGCCTGCACTAAATCGTCTGTTACTTTTGATTTGTAACTTAGAATTACATAAATCCAATGCCCATGTTAAAGTATCTCAATTTCTATATTGTGACAATTTGAGATAGAAATAGATTCAACAAAGCATCCAAGTAATCCAATCTCTCCGCCTCCATCTTCTCGCCGACCATCGAATCCTCTCCGCCGTTGACGTTATCAATGACGTCACTGGAACCGGCGGTGTGGTTTTTGTTGACACCGCTGCCGCGTTGGAGGAAGGAGGAGGATCGGGAGAGCCACTGGTTAGCGGCGGCGGAGGAAGGAGAATCGGAGCTTGTAGCACCAGCAGAAGCGGTGGTTTGAAGGTTGAGGAAATTGTTATCGGAGCGGAGAAGCCAATTAGGCGGTGTGGAGCCATGGAAATGTTGTTGCTGCGGCGGAGGAGGCTCGTGCTGTTGTTGGTCAGTGAAATGATTATTAAAATGATTGTGATGAAACGCCATCGTCTTCTCTGATAATTTTGAATTTCTGTGACAAGATGAAGAAAGAGAATATGACTTCTCAGTTTGGACCTCTTTTTTGGTTACTAAGAGTTCACAAGAAGGGTTTCTGTAATATATGTTTATGTTTGAATGTTATGTGTACAGAGTTTTAAACCAAAAGATCGAGACGGACAAAATTGTGATTTATTCCTGTATTTATTCATTTTTTATTTTGTATATCCTTTTACAAAAGTTTTGGTGATAATAAAATGGGATTAGGTCTAAGAGTAACGTAAGATTTACTGCAACAACAAAAAGTCTTATCGTTTTACAAAAAGATGGGAGGAGCTAACGTTAAAAGAATGATAAGATATTGATACAAAATACGAGATGACAGTAAAAAGAAACTATTAAACCACTTTTCTTCATCCTTTCCAAAACATTTTTCCCTTCTGGCTAAATTTGTTTCGCCACTAAGCAAAGTTTATAATGGTATCTTTCTCTTTTCGAAGAAATTATTAGAATTTTCATTTTATTTTCCTATATTGCTTTGCTTTCTCTTTTTTTGTACAGATGAGGCGAATCAAATATATCAAAATCATTTGAATTTTTTTATATAATAAATATCTCGATCGTAAATTGCTTTCCCAAAAAATCTAGTTTTTAGCTAGGTTTTAACCTTGAATCTAAGCAGCTAGATTTACCGAGTTTATAAAAATAAAAGACATCCAAACTAAAGTCAAATTTAGTTGTATAACCACTAATAAATCTACAAAGATTTTGACGCAAAACGAATTCAATTGAGGGAAATATATTTGTTAAAGATCATGAATAGTTCATAGTTGTAATCGGAGGGAAATTAAAAGTAAACGAAGGCAAGGGACTAGGAGAGGGAGGGGGACCATTGATGACGTCATGTCTCTTGCCAATGGACACGTGTCGTGATAGCGTTTCCACTAACTGTGGTCCCCTTTTCCATGACTTGAAACGTCGTTTTCGTACTCTTCAGCAGGGTACCAGATCAGTAGAGGAGTACTATGAAGAGTTCGAGAAGCTAAGGAACAGATTGGAGCTCATTGATGATGAAGAAGCATTGATGGCACAATTCATGGATGGACTCCAAGAAAGGATCAGCCTTAAGGTGGAAAGGCAAATCTACAATGACTTCAAGGACTTGTTCCACCTGTCTGTCCAGGCTGAGCAGCACATCAAACATAAGAGCCAAGACATCCGCAGCAAGCCTAAGACGCCTTGGGCACCAAGCAACATTCCCAAGCCCGTAGACAAAGGCAAGAGCATAGAGATCGAGTCAAGGTTCAAGAGCAAGCCTTCTGAACCCACCCGTGACCAGAGAGAGCCTGGTAAGTCTTCTAACCCTCAAAGATCACGTGACATAACTTGTTTCAAGTGCAGGGGACGTGGACACATCTCCAGGGAGTGCCCAAACAACCGAGTCATGCTGATTACGGAGGCAGGAGAATATGAGTCCCAAGATGAAGAGGAATATGAACCAGAAGGAGAATATGGTGACATTGAGTACCCTAATGTGGGGGAAGTGCTGGTCACTAGACGTATCCTCAGTGCAATGGTGGATCCTTCAGAGACCATCCAAAGGGAGAACATCTCCCACAGCCGTTGCACCATCAAGGGCAAGGTATGTAACCTCATCATAGATGGTGGTTCTTGCACTAACGTTGCTAGTGCATATATGGGTGATAAGCTAGGTCTAGAGAAGACAAGGCATCCTCGACCATATAGACTGAGATGGCTCGATGACAAAGTGGAGCTCAAGATCCATGAGCAAATCACTGTGCCATTCAGTNCTCGTGAAACACTGAGTTTGAAGCTATGTGATTGGCTGCCTGATTATCACAATGGAAGGTAATTGGCCCCGGTTGTGCAATACCGAAATCTTTCAAGAGTGCTTTGAGCCAAGTTACTTCATTTGTCAGCTTCCTCATAGCCCTATATTCTGCTTCAGCACTAGAACATGATACCACCTTCTGCTTCTTAGTCTTCAAAGTGACTAAGTTCCCACCAATGAAGGTGCAATACCCTGTGGTTGATTTCCTATCGACCCCTATCACCAAGCCCAATCCGGCATCACAATATCCGACAATATCAGTGTCTCCCATTCTTGCCCATCCATATGGCCTTGACCAGGAGATCCTTGATGTATCTAAGGGATCCTTTTACCATGCTCCAATTGATATACAGTAGGTTTTTGGCATATGTTGACCTCACTTGATTCACAGCAAAACACAAGTCTGGTCGTGTTAGGGTGAGGTAGATCAACTCCCAACTAGTCTTCTTATACTGAGAGAAAACATTCCTTAAATAACTCATCAGCTTTCTCCCCCTTCCGTTGACCTTGTAGCCATCTTCAAGAGGAGTTTTGGCTGGCTTTAGCCCCAAGCTTTCTCGTGTCTGTCAACAGATCAAGAGCATACTTTCTTTGGGATAGAAAGAGCCCTTCTTGAGACCGACACACTTCAATACCCAAGAAGTACTTCAACTCTCCAAGATCCTTGATGTCAAATGATCTGTTTAAGAAGCCTTTGTGGACTGAATTCCTTCCTTATCATCTCCTGTGATGATAAGGTCATCCACATAAACCAAGACCGCCACGATTCCTTTGGAGTTTTGACGAGTGAACAAAGTATATCTGAATGGGATTTCCTAAACCCATTATCAGTAAGTGTGGAGCTTAATTTGTGATACCAGGCCCTTGGTGACTGCTTCAACCCATATATTGCCTTCCTAAGTCTTAAAACTTGTCTCTCTTTGCAAAGATCTTCAAGGCCTGGTGGTGGAGTCATATACACTTCCTCTTCAAGTTCTCCTTGTAGGAATGTGTTCTTGACATCCATTTGCCATAAGTCCCAAGTCAGATTCGTAGCTAGTGAAAGAACAACCCTTACAGTGTGTAGCTTAGCCACCGGTGCAAATGTATCAGTATAGTTCTCTCCATATGTCTGAGTGAAACCTCTTGCAACTAGACGTGCCTTGTACCTTTCTATGTCCCCATTGCTCTTATACTTGATGGTGACCACCCACTTGGAACTCACAGCCTTCTTGCCTTTGGGAAGTTCTTGTATATCCCATGTATGATTCCTTTCCATAGCTCCCTTCTCATCTTTTACTGCATCTAACCATTCTTTCTTGCTCTTAGCTTCTTCATAAGTCCTTGGAATCTGACTTTGTTCAATCTTTCCAAGGAATGCTTGATTACTAGATGGCAAGAGGTCAAGGGAACAAACAGCTTGTATGGGATGAGCCACGGCCTGGTTGTTGTAGAATACCCTAGTGTTTACCCAATTGGACGGGTCTTTCCTAAATCTAGTACTCCTCCTTAAATGCTGAACAGGTGGTGCAGCCTCCTCTACAACCGTTTCCTCTTCCATTTGGTGAATAGGTTCCTCTATACCTACTTCCAAGTCGTCTTGTTCTTGATTTTGGGCCATAGCTTCTTCTTGGATTGGAGTTGGTTCTTGAGTTACCACCCCTTGTTCATTCTCTTGGGTATCTTGTGAACTACTTAAGGTTCTTGTTCTTCGTGTCTTGAATCCTTTGGCAGATCATTTCCCAAATGATTCAAGAGAAACCTCAAACTCGTAGCCAAATCAGAAGGTGACCTTGAGAGATCCTTCAATCCTTCCCAATCTTTCTGATCATAATAGCTTCGTTCTTCTATGACCTTGACATCTCTAGATACATATGTCCTGTTGTTGCTCGGATCATAGCACTTATAACCCTTTTGTGTTGTCGAATATCCAAGGAACATACACTTGATGCTCTTTGCCTCCAACTTGCTTCTTAGATCACCTGGAACATACACAAAGCACACACACCCAAATACACGTAAATGATCAATGGAAGGTTTAGTTTTATTGAGTACCTCAAATGGGGATATATCTTGCAAGACTTTGGTCGGAATCCGATTGATGAGGTAGCAAGCAACCAAGACTGCATCTCCCCAAAAACTTTTAGGAACATTGGTATGAAACATCATGGATCTTGCTACTTCCATTAAGTGTCGGTTCTTCCTTTCAGCAACTCCATTTTTGTTGTGGTGTGTGTGGACAGCTAGTTTGATGTAGTATTCCATGTTTGTTTAGATGAGCTTTGAATCTTTGACTTGTGTATTCCCCTCCATTATCTGATCTTAACACTTGGATCTTGGCATTGAATTGATTAGTAACATAATTATGAAAGTTTATAAATGCCTCATAAACCCTATCTTTAGATGGAAGTAATGTAACCCATGTATATTTCGATTTCTCATCTATAAAGGTCACAAAATATTTATTCCTATCTCTAGACATGTAAGGTGAGGTCCAAACATCGGAATGTACTAAATCAAAGCAATGCTCATAAATTGTAGACGATTTAGGGAAAACAACACGACAATGTTTTCCAAGGATACAAGCCTCACAAACTGAGTGATCATAAGCGACATTAGGAATTATTAAGCTTAAAGCACGAGCATGAGGATGTCCTAATCTAGCATGCCATAAGACCTCTTTATTAGCAAAAACACAGGAATTTGAAAGCTAAGGAATCCAAATTGCTTGGAGGGTCTTCAAGAACATAGAGCTCATCTTGAGTTACACCACCTCCAAGTATCTTACCACTCTTAATATCCTGAAAGTAAACATTGTTAGGCCCAAATGTAACATTGCAATTGAGGTCTTTAGTAGCCCTTTTGACAGAAACTAGATTAGACTTAAATTTAGGTACAAAGAATGCATTAGTTTCTTTGTCAAATAGTCTTAATTTTCCGGTTCCTTCAATTGGAATACCCTTACCATCAGCTATAGTTACTTGTCCTAGACATGGTTCAATGTTCTTTAACAACCTAGCATTGCTAATCATATGGTGAGAAGCACCTGAATCCACTACCAACTTATGATCTGGTTTATCAAGCGATTTATGGGAGTAGAGTGTGATACCGGAGAGTTTTGAGGCATAGGCCTTGATGAGATCCTCCAAGTCACTCTTCTTAACATACTCCATGGATACATTCATAGCTAGCTCCCCTCCTTGGTTGGATGAACTTGCCGGTTCAGTCGCAACCATTTGAGAGATGTTAGCCTTTGAATCCTTGAACCGGTTTGGCTTGAGATGAGGATGAAGTATCCAGCACTTGTCCTTGATGTGGCCATTCCTCTTACAATGCTCACACATCACACTCTTCCTATCCTCTTGCTTAAACACGCTTTTGTTGGCCATGACTAGTTCTCCTTTACCACCAAACAAACCAATGTTGCCTTGCTCCTTTTGAATCCGTGAGCACACCTCTTCGAAATCAGGGAGTTTTGGCTCTCTCAGGATGGACTTAATCACATCCTTAAAGGCTGGATTTAGGTTGAGAAGGAGCCCAAATATCTTGTCTTGTTCCTTCCTTTCATTAAGCACCTTTGGATCCATAGAACTTGGTCTCAACATGTCAAGCTCGGACCATGTTGACTGGAACTTGCCCAGGAATTTTGTGAACTCCATATCCTCTTGGTGTAGATCATTGAGAGCCTTCTTAACCTCATACACACGGCTGAGGTTTGAAACATCCCCATACACCCTCTTGAGAGTGTCCCAAAGAGACTTGGCAGGTTTCACAATGTGAATAAGCTTCAAGAATGGATGGGTCCAATGAATTTTGGAGGAATCCAAGGACTGATTGATCTTCTTGGAACCACCTAGCTTCTTCTTTTCTTGTTGCCTCATCCTTCTTCTCCTTTGGATCATCTATAGATGGAGTATTATCCTCCAAGATGTGATTCCAAAGTCCTTTGCCACAAATGGCTGTCTTGATGGTTCTTGACCATAATGTGTAGTTCAAGCCTTTGAGAACTACTGCTATCACCGTAGGTTTCAGGCTGGAACTAATTTGAACTGTATCCTCCATTGTTAGGCTTTGAAGAGCTCAAAGGAAGCAGCTTTTATGGTTGAATGAAACCGTGAGTTTTTAGTCTAAAGACTGAGAGATTTTTGACAGAATTTTAGATTAGAAACTGAGAGATTTGAGTAGAAAAGATAAGAGAATGATCTTATGCTCTGATACCATGTAAGAATATTGAGATTATAGAGGAGAAATGTGAAGAATTGAATCTGAAAACTCAAAGAGAAGTATGAGAAAATGAGAAATGACTTAGACTTATGGAGAAGAATCTCCTAAGAGTATTTTTTTCATACATTGAGTCTTTACAGCCCTTTTATAGAGGATTTACAATGTGAACACAAAAGAAAACGAATTCAAACTTGTGGATGAGTTTGAATAGAGGAGGAGCCTGTCAACAACCAATGAGAAGAGAGGAGACAGCAGGCATGACTGTTTGGTGTGGTTACCAAGACTGTGTGCAGCAGGCATGACTGTTTGGTGTGGTTACCAAGACTGTGGGCAGCAGGCATGACTGTTTGGTGTGGTTACCAAGACTGTGTGCAGCAGGCATGACTGTTTTCACCTTGATTCTTCTCCCAAGGTAGCTATTTAACCATTTTAACCATGTGGTTAATAATAACTCCCTCCTTTTTCATTTCCCTTGTTATTCAAACTGAATTTTCGTGCTCACACTTGCCTTGTAGGTCAAGATAGGTCTTATTTGATTTTCCTATGTCAATACTTGGAGGCTTTGTGTTAGCTATTTTGGTCTTAAATTTTGTCAGAATATAGAAAATTGAGCTAGCTTTAACGTGGATGTCAGATTCATATCATTTTGAACTATAAATCAAAATTTATGGACGATTTACTCCCAAAATGCCAAGTTGATCGGCCAGTTAAGATGATCATTCTAAACTGATCATTGGTGCTACTTTAGTAAAGGCTTATAAATGAAGCATAATACATGGCATCATGCAGTTTGGCATACATTGGACTACTTGGAGGTTTTTCGTAGCTCTTTCAGTGTCAAATGTTGTCACAATATAGAAAATTGAGCTAGCATAGTTTGAGCGTTGGGTTTGTGTGATTCTAAACTCTAAATCAAAAGCCACAGACAATTTTTTGAAGACACGTCAAGTTGATTGGTCAATTAAAATAATCATTCTAAACTGATCATTGGTGCTCCTGAGTAAAGACTTATAAATGGAGCATAATTGATGACATCACAGTATTTCGGAAACATTGCATTACTTGGAGGCTTTGTCGTAGCTATTTCGGTCTTAAATTTTGTCATGATGGAGAAAATCATGCTAGTTTAACGTGGGTGTTGGATTCGTGTCATTTTGAACTCAATATCAAAAGTTGTCAAAATATGAAAAATTGAGGTAGCTTAACGTGGGCATTGGGTTCATGTCATTTTGAGCAAAAAATCAAAAGTTAAATACGATTTAGTGCAAAGATGTCAAGATGATCAACTAGTTAAAATGATGATTGTAAACTGATCATTGGTGCTCATTGAGTAAAGGCGTATAAATGAAGAATAATGAATATCATCACGCAGTTTGGGATTGATTGGATTGCTTGAAGGTTTTGTCGTAGCTCTTTCAGTCTCAAACGATGGTCACAATATGGAAATTTGAGCTTGCTTAACGTGGGCGTTGGATCTATGTCAATTTGAGCTCTAAATAAAAAGTTAAAGAAAATTTAAGCGGACATGTCAAGTTGATCAGCTAGTTAAAATGATCATTCTAAATTGATCATTTGTGCTCCTTGAGTAAAGGCTTATAAATGACGCATAATGCATGGCATCACGCAGTTTGGGATAGATTGGATTACTTTGATACTTTTTCGTTGCTATTTCAGTCTCAAATGTTGTCACAATATGGAAAATTGAGCTAGTTTAACGTGGGCGTTATACTCATGTCATTTTGAGCTCTAAATCAAAAGTTAAAGATAAATTAGTGCCGACATGTCAAGTTGATCAACCCATGAAAATGATAATTCTAATCTAAGCATTGGTGCTCCATGAGTAATGGCTTCTAAATGAAGCATAATGCATGGCATCACCCAGTTTGGGATAGATTGGATTACTTGGAGGCTTTTTCATAGCCATTTTGTCTTAAATTTTGTCAAAATGGAGAAAATTGAGCTTGCTTAATGTGGGCGTTGGATTCGTGTGATTTTGAACTCTAAATCAAATGTTACGTACGATTTAGTGCAGACATGTCAAGTTGATCGGCCAGTTAAAATGATCATACTAATTAAACTGATCACTGGGGCTCCTGATATAAAGACTTATAAATGAAGTATAATGAATGGCATTAAGCACTTTCGGATACATTGGATTACTTGTACGTTTTTTTAGCTCTTTCTGTGTTAAATGTTGCACTATATGGAATATTGAGCTAGCTTAATGGTGGCGTTGGACCCATGTCATTTTAGGATGTAAATCAAAAGTTAAATTTGATTTAGTGCGGACATGTCAAGTTGATTGGCTAGTTAATATGATCATTTAAAAATTGGAGCTCCTTGAGTAAATGCTTATAAATGAAGCATAATGCATGGCAAACATGCATTTAGGGATATAATTGATTATACTTGGAGGCTTTGTTGTGGCTATTTTGGTCTTATATTTGGTCACAATATAAAGAATTAAGCTTCCTTAACGTGGGCTTTGGATTGGTGTCATTTTGAACTCTAAATCAAAAGTTAAAGACAATTTAGTGCGGACATGTCAAGTTGATCGGCTAGTTCAAACGATCATTCTAAACTGATCATTGGTGCTCTTTGATTAAAGGTTAAAAATGAAACGTAATGAATGACATCATGCATTTTGGGATACATTGCATTACTTGGAGGCTTTGTAGTAGCTCTTTCAGTCACAAATGTTATCACAATATGAAAAATTGAGCTAGCTTAACATGGGCGTTGGACTCATGTCATTTTGAGCTCTAACTCAAAAATTAAAGACAATTTAGTGTAGACATGTCACGTTGATCAGCTAGTTAAAATGATCATTCCAAACTGATCATTGGTGCCCATTGAGTAAAGGCATATAAATGAACCATAATGTATAGCATCACCCAGTTTGGGAAAGATTGGATTACTTGAAGGCTATTTTGTTGCAATTTCGGCCTTAAATTTTATCACAATATAGAAAATTAAGCTAGCTTAACGTGGGTGTTAGATTTGTGTCATTCGGAAATCTAAATCAAAGGTTATAGACGATTTAATGCGGACATGTCACGTTGATCGGCCAGTTAAAATGATCATTGGTGCTCCTTGATTAAATGCTTATAAATGAAGCGTAATGAATGGCATCATGAAGTTTGGGATACATTGGATTACTTGGAGGCTTTATAGTAGCTCTTTGGGACTCAAATGGTGTCAATATATGGAAAATTGAGGTAGATTAATGTGTGGGCGTTGGACTTATGTCATTTGGAGCTCTAAATCTAAAGTTAAAGACAATTTAGTGCGGACATGTCAAGTTGATCAGGTAGTTAAAATGATAATTCTAAAAAGATCATTGGTACTCCTTGATTAAAGGCTTATAAATGAAGCGTCTTGAATGGCATCATGAAGTTTGGGATACATTTGATGACTTGGAGGCTTTGTAGTAGATCTTTTAGTCTCAAATGTTGTCACAATATGGAAATTTGAGCAAGCTTAACATGGACATTGGACTCATGTTATTTTGAGCTCTAAATAAAAAAATGAAGACACTTTAGTGCGGACATGTCAAGTTGATGAGCTAGTTAAAATGATCATTGGTGCTCATTGAGTAAAGGCGTATAAATGAGGCATAATGCATAGCATCCCCCAGTTTAGGATAGATTGGATTACTTGGAGGATTTGTCGTACCTATTTTGATCTTAAATTTTGTCACAATACAGAAAATTGAGCTAGTTTAACGTGGGTGTTGGATTCGTGTCATTTTAAACTCTAAATCCAAAGTTACAGACGATTTAGTGCGGACATGTCAAGTTGATCGGCCTTGATTGAAAGCTTATAAATGAAGCATAATGCATGGCATCACACATTATGGGATAAATTGGATTACTTGGAGGCTTTGTCGTAGCTATTTAGGTATTAAATTATTTCACAATATAGAATCTTGAGCTAGCTTAACCTGGGCCTTAGATTCGTGTCATTTTGAACTCTAAATCAAATGTTACGGACAATTTAGTGTGGACATGTCAAGTTGATCAGTCACTAAAACGTATCGTTCAAAACTGATCGTTCTAAACTAATTATTAGTGATCTATGAGTCAAAGTTTATAAATGAAGCATAATGCATGAAATCACACAGTGTAGGATAGATTGGATTATTTGAAGGCTTTGTGGTAGCTATTTCAGTCTCAAATGTTATCACAATATAGAAAATTCAACTAGATTAACGTGGGCATTTGATTCGTATCATTCTGAACTCTAATCAAAAGTTATGGAAGATTTTGTGAATACAAGTCAAGTTGATCGGCCAGTTAAATTGATCTTTCTAAGATGATCATTGGTGCTCATTGAGCAAAGGTTTACAAATGAAGCATAATGCATGTCATCACACATTTTAGGAAAGATTCGATTACTTGGACGCTTTGTTTGTAACTATTTTAGTCTTAAATTGTTTCAAAGTATAGAAAATTGAGCTAGCTTAACGTGGGCGCTGGATAGTGTCTTTCTGAACTCTAAATCAAAAGTAACGGACGATTTAGTGCGAACATGAAAAGTCGGTCGGCCAGTTAAATTGATCATTCTAAACTGATCGTTGGTGCTCCTGTAGTAAAGGCTTATAAATGAAGCATAAGGCATGGCATCACACAGTTTGGGATATATTGGAATAATTGAAGGCTTTGTGGTAGCTTTTTCAGTCTTAAATGATGTCACAATATTAAAAATTGAGCTAGATTAACGTGGGTGTTGGATTCCTATCATTTTGAGCTCTAAATCAAATGTTAAAGAATATTTAGTACAGTCATATCAAGTGAATAAGGTAGTTAAAATGATCATTCTAAACTGATCATTGGTGTTCATTGAGCAAAGGTTTACAATTGAAGCATAATGCATGGCATCGCACAGTTTGGGATAGACTGGATTATTTGGAGGCTCTGTCATAGTAATTTCGTTCTCAAAATTTGTCACAATATAGAAAATTGAGCTAGCATAATGTGGGCGTTAGATTGATGTCATTCTGAAATCTAAATCAAAAGTTTCGGACGATTTAGTGCGGACATGTCAAGTTGATTGGCCAGTTATAATGATCATTCTAAACTGATCATAAGTGCTCCTTGATTAAAGGCTTATATATAAAGCATAATGCATGGCATCACGCAGTTTCGGATATATTGGATTACTTGGAGGCTTTGTCATAGCTCCTTCATTCTCAAACGTGGTGTTGGACTCAAATCATTTTGAGCTCTAAATCAAAAGTTAAAGACGATTAGTGCGAACATGTCAAGTTGATGAGCTAGTTAAATGGATCGTTCTAAACTGATCGTTCTAAAATCATCATTAGTGCTCCTTGAGTAAAGGCTTATAAATGAAGATAAATGCACGTCATCACACAGCTTAGGATATATTGGATTACTTAAAGGCTTTGTAGTAGCTATTTCAGTCTCAAAAGTTGTCACAACATAGAAAATTGAGCTAGCTTAATGTAGGCGTTCTATTTTTTTCATTCTGAACCCTAAATCAAAATTTACGGAAGATTTAGTGCATACATGTCAAGTTGATTGGCCAGTTAAATTGATCTTTCTAAGATGATCATTGGTGCTCATAATGCATGGCATCACGTAGTTTGATATAGATTCGATTACTCGGAGGCTTTATCATAGCTATTTCGGTCGTAAATTTTGTCGCAATATAGAAAATTGAGCTAGCTTAACGTGGGCTTTCGATTCGTGTCATTCTTAACTATAAATCAAAAGTTACAGACGATTTACTGCGGACATGTGAAGTTGATCGGCTAGTTAAATTGATTACTCTAATCTGATCATTGGTGCTCCTATAGTAAAGGCTTATAAATGAAGCATATAGCATGGAATCACACAGTTTGGGATACATTGGATTACTTGAAGGGTTTGTGGTAGCTCTTTCAGTCTCAAACATTATCACAATATAAAAAATTGAGCTAGTTTAATGTGTGCGTTGGATTCGTGTCATTCTGAACTCCAAATGAAAGGTTACGAAAAATTTAATGCGTACATGTCAAGTTGACCTTCTAGTTCAAACAATTATTCTGAATTAATCATTGGTGCTGATTGAGTAAAGACTTATAAAAATGAAGCGTAATACATGGCATCACGCAGTTTGGGATTCATTCGATTACTTGGAGGCTTTGACGTAGCTCTTTCAGTAACAAATGTTGTCACAATATGGAAAATGGAGCTAGCTTGACATGGGCATTGGATTTGATGTCATTTTGAGCTCCAAATCAAAAGTTAAAGTTGAATTAGTGCGGACATATCAAGTTGATCAGCTAGTTAAACTGATCATTGGGGCTCATTGAGTTAAGGTGTGAAGCATAATGCATGGTATCACACAATTTTGGATAGATTGGATTACTTGGAGGCTTTGTTGTAGCTATTTAGGTCTTAAAATTTTTCACAATATCAAATCTTGAGCTAGCTTGATTCGTGTCATTCTGAACTCCAAATTTACAGACGATTTATTGCGGACATGTAAAGGTGATCAACCACTTAAAGTTATTGTTCTAAACTGATCGTTCTAAACGAATTATTAGTGCTCCTTGAGTAAAGGCTTATAAATGAAGCATAATGCATGGCATCACGCAGCTTAGGATAGATTTGATTACTTGAAGGCTTTGTGGTGTCTATTTCAGTCTCAGATGTTATCACAATGTAGAAAATTGAGCTCGTTTAACGTGGGCATTGGATTCATGTCATTCTGAACTCTTAATCAAAAGTTATGGACGATTTAGTGAATACTTTTCAAGTTGATAGGCCTGTTAAATTGATCTTTCTAAGGTGATCATTGGTGCTCATTGAGCAAAGATTACAAATGATGCATAATGCATGGCATCACACAGTTTGGGAAAGATTCGATTACTTGGACACAGTGTCGTAACTATTTGGTCTTAAATTTTGTCGAAGTATTGAAAACTGAGCTACCTTAACGTGGGCATTGGAATCGTGTAATTCTGAACTCTAAATCAAAAGTTACGGAGGATTTAGTGTAGAGATGTCAAGTTGATCGGTCAGTTAAAATGATCATTCTAAACTGATCATTGTTGCTTTTGAGTAAAGGCTTATAAATGAAGCATAATGCATGGCATCACACAGTTTGGGATACATTGGATTACTTGAAGGCTTTGTGGTAGCTTTTTCATTCTCTAATGTTGTCACAATATTGAAAATTGGGCTAGATTAACGTGGGCGTTGGATTCATATAATTTTGAGCTTTAAATAAAATGTTAAAGAAGATTTAGTGTAGACATGTCAAGTTGATGAGATAGTTAAAATGATCATTCTAAACTGATCATTGGTGCCCGTTGAGCAAAGGTTTACGAATGAAGCATAATGCATGACATCACACAGTTTTGGATAGATTGGATTATTTGGACAATTTTTCGTAGCTATTTTGGTCTTAAGTTTTGTCACAATATCGAATATTGAGCTGCTATAATGTGGATGTTGAATGCGTGTCATTCTAAACTCTAAATCAAAAGTTACGGACGATTTAGTGCGGACATGTCAAGTTTATCGGCCATTTAAATTGATCATTCTAAGCTAATCATTCGTGATCATTGAGCAAAGGTTTACAAATGAAGCATAATGCATGACATTATGCCGTTTGGGATACATTGGATCACTTGAAGGCTTTGTCATAGCTCTTTCAATATCAAACGGCAACATGCAATTTAGGATAAATTGGATTACTTGGAGGCTTTGTTGTAGCAAACTCGGTCTTAATTTCTCTGATAATATACGATATTGAGCTAGCTTAACGTGGACGTTAGATTCGTGACATTCTATGGTCTAAATCAAAAGTTACGGATGATTTAGTGCAGAAATATCAAGTAGATCGGCTAGTTAAAGTTATCATTCTAAATTGATAATTAGTGCTCCTTGAGTAAAAGCTTTTAAATGAAGCATAATGCATGGCATCACGCAGTTCATAAAAGATTGGATTATTTGAAGCTTTGTGGTAGCTCTTTCAGTATCAAATATTGTCACAATATAGAAAATTGAGCTAGATTAACGTGAGCATTGGATTCGTGTCATTTTGAACTCTAAATCAAAACTTACGAACGATTTAGTGCATACAAGTCAAGTTGTTCGGCCAGTTAAAATTATCATTCTAAAGTGATCATTGGTGCTCCTTTAGTAAATGCTTCTAAATGAATCACAATACATGGCATCACACAGTTTGGAATACGTTGGATTACTTGGAGGAATTGTTTTAGCTGTTTCGTTCTTAAGTTTTGTCACAATATAGAAAATTGTGCTAGTTTAACATGGGCGTTGCATTCACATTATTTTAATCTCTAAATCAAATGTTAAAGAAGATTTAGTGCGGACATGTCAAGTTGATCAGCTAGTTCAATGGGTTATTTTAAACTGATCATTCGTGCTCATTGAGCAAAGGTTTACAAATGAAGCATAATGCATGGCATCATGCAGTTAGGGATAGATCGAATTACTTGAAGGCGTTGTCGTAGGTATTTCGGTCTTAAATTTTTTCACAATGTAGAATATTGAGCTAGCTTAATGTGGTTGTTGGATTCGTGTTATTCTGAACTCTAAATCAAAAGTTACAAATGATTTAGTGCGGACATGTCAAGTTTATCGGCTAGTTAAAATGATCATTCTAAACTGATCATTTGGTGCTCATTGAGTAAAGGTTTAGAAATGAAGCATAATTCATGGCATCACGCAGTTTGGGATACATTGGATTAGATGGGGATACATTGGATTAGATGGGGATACATTGGATTACATGGAGGCTTTGTTGTACCTCTTTTAGTCTCAAATGTTGTCACAATATTAAAAATTGAGCTAGATTAACGTGGGCATTGGATTCATGTCATTTTGAGCTCCAAATCAATTGTCAAACACGATTTTACAAATGTGTCAAGTTGATCAGCTTGTTAATATGATCATTCTAAATGATCATTGTTGCTCATTGAGTAAAGGCGTATAAATGAAGCATAATGCATGACATCACACAATTTGGGATAGATTGCATTACTTCGAGGCTTTGTTGAAGCTATTTCGGTCTTAAGTTTTGTCATAATATAGAATATTGACCTACATTAACTTGGGTGTTAGATTTAGGTCATTATGAACTGTAAATTAAAAGTCATAGACGATTTAGTGCGTACATGTCAAGTTGATCGGCCAGTTAAAGTGATCATTCTAAACTGATCATTAGTGATCCTTGACTAAAGGCTTATAAATGAAGCATAATGCCTGCCATCACGTATTTCATGATAAATTGGATTAATTGGAGGCTTTGTCATAGCTATTTTGGTCTAAAATTTTATCACAATATAGAAAATTGAGGTAGCTTAACCTGGGCATTTGATTCGGGTCATTTTGAACTCTAAATCAAAAGTTATGCATGATTTAGTGTAGAAATATCATGTTGAACAGCAAGTTAAAATGATCATTCTATACTTATCATTGGTGCTCCTTGAGTAAAGGTTTATAAGTGAAGCATAATGCATGGCATCACGAAGTTTGGGATACATTGGATTACTTGGAGGCTTTCTTGTAGGTCTTTCAGTCTCAAATTTTGTCACAATATTGAAAATTCAGCTAGAATAACGTGGGCATTGGATTCATGTCATTTTTGAGCTCTAAATCAAATGTTAAAGACGATTTAGTGCGGACATGTCAAGTTGATCAGCTAGTTAAAATTATCATTCTAAATTGATCATTGATTCTCATTGAGCAAAGGTTTACAAATAAAGCATAATGCATGGCATCACACAGTTTGGGATACATTGGATGACTTAAAGGCTTTGTGGTACCTCTTTTAGTCTCAAATGTTGTCATAGTATAGAAAATTGAGCTAGTTTAACGTGGGTGTTGTATTCGTGTCATTCTGAACTCTAGATCAAATGTTACAGACAATTTAGTGTATACATGTCAAGATGATCGGCCAGTTATAATGATTATTTTAAACTGATCATTGGTGCTCTTTTAGTAAAAGCTTATAAATGAAGCATAATGCATGACATCACGTAGTTTGGGATACATTGGATTACTTGGAGTCTTTGTTGTAGTTATATCAGTCTAAAATTTTATCACAATATAGAAAATTGTGGTAGCTTAACGTTGGCATTGTTGGATTCATGTCACTATGAACTCTAAATCAAAAGTTACAGACAATTTAGTGTGGAAATATCAAGTTTATCCGCTAGTTAAATTGATCAATTCTAAACTGATTACTGGTGCTCATTGAGGCTTTGCCATGTGTTCAGATTGATATAACCTCTTTAACCTCTTTGTTAATGGCAAATACCACATCTGTTTATGCGGAATAGGTACTCTGCCGCTTATCTCTTGAAATCGAAGTTTGTGACAAAATCAGAACTTCATGCGGTTTTCATCATTTCTCCAATTGATCATGCAATTGTCAATACATACATCGATCATCTGATACGGCAATCCAAGACCAGCTACAAGGTTTTGAACCTCGTAATATGAAGCAGGTGCAATATTATCTTCATGCATTATTTCTTTGACAAAATCAGCTATCACATTCACATAATCTTCAGCAAAGTTGAAATCCATCTTTATCGTCATCAACCAGCCTGCAGCAGATAAAGGTGATAATCCCTCTTTACATCCTTTATACGAAGGCTACTTTGATGCATCTAACATATCAAAAAATTTTGAGCTTCCAAATAAGGTTCCTCTATTCTACTCCTATCTTCAATGCACGATGCTTTTTGTTCACAAAACGCATCATTCACCATCTGAACAGTACTTCTGTTTATATCAACTTCTGATGCCTGTTCCTCTACTCTAACATTAGTACTATCTAATCTTTTTGAAGTACTACCATAATATTGTATCGTTGCGTCAGCTTCTCCATGTGAATACCAAATTTTGTAACGTGGCATAAATCTAGTCCTATACAAATGATTACATACTTCTCGAACAGAGATTAATCTATGATTTCAAAAATTAATACACGGATAATACATTTTACCGTATTCCAATGTCATGCTATTGTTTGATGAAAATGTCATGAACTCCTCAACACCTTGTACAAATTCATCCGTCAATTCCCCCGTAGTTGAATCGTACCGAGGTTTATCCCTCCACGATCGAAATAATCATAAACACTTGAAGAAGACATTTGCTTTTAAGATTTTTTGTTCTAGGGAAATTGTGAAGGAGCAAAACGTATTTATAATGGAAATTACAAGATTATCACGAATTTATAACAGATTATTACGAATTTTTAAATGATTTTTTAAGATTATTCTTAAGAATATTTGGATGAAGTGTTTTACATTTGTTCTGACGAATTTCTGATGGTTTCCGTCCATTTCTGGATAGTTTACGACGAATTACCGACGACCCTCTAGATTTCCATATCGGTCAAGCAAACAACAGTGAAAAAAAGGAAGTCGTTGGAAAGTCATCAGAAATACCGACAGATTTCCGATGACCTAGAGATTTAGTCAATTAAAAAAATAAGTACGTGGAATCGGTCAACCAATATATTACCGGGGGATTACCGACAGCTTTTGACAAACTAAATCTATCGGGAAGTAGTTGGTAAAGACCGACGGTTTTGATTTCCTTGAAAGTTACCATCGGTTTGTTCGCATGATTTAGTGCGAACATGTCAAGTTGATCATTTAGTTAAAATGACCATCATAAACTCATCATTGGTGCTCATTGAGTAAAGGCGTATAAAAGAAGCTTAATGCATGGCATCACACATTTTTGGATAGACTAGATTACTTGGAGGCTTTTTGTAGCTATTTTTCTCTTACATTTTGTCACAATATAGAATATTGAGCTAGATTAACGTGGGCATTGGATTTGACTCATTCTGAACTCTAAATTGATCTTTTTAAACTGATCACTAGTGCTCTTTGATTTATAAATGAAGCATAATGCATGGCATCACGAAGTTCAGGAGAGATTGCATTACATGAAGGCTTTCTCGTAACTGTTTCAGTCTCAAATCTTGTCACAATATAGAAATTTGAGCTAGCTTAATGTGGGCGTTGGATTCGTGTCATTTTGAACTCTAAATCAGAAGCTCCAGATGATTTAGTGCGGAAATGTCAAGTTGATCGGTCAGTTAAAATGATCATTCTAAACTGATCATTGGTTCTCCTTGAGTGAAGGCTTTTAAATGAAGCATAATGCAAGGCATCACACACTTCGGGATACAATGGATTTCTTTGAGGCTTTTTTGTACCTCTTTCAGTCTCAAATGTTGTCCTAATATAGAAAATTGAGCTAGTTTAACGTGGACGTTGGATTTGTGTAATTTTGAACTCTAAATCAATAGATACGGGCGATTTAGTGCGGTCATGTCAAGTTGATCAGCTAGTTAAAATGATCATTCTAAACTGATCATTGGTGCTCCTTGAGTAAAGGCTTATAAATAAAGCATAATGCATTACATAACGTAGTTTGGGATAGATTGGATTACTTAAAGGCTTTGTCATAGCTCTTTCTATCTCAAATTTTCCATAATATGGAAAACTGAGCTACTTAACATGGGCGTTGAACTCATTTCATTTTAAGTTCTTCATCAAAAGTTAAAGACGATTTAGTGCGGACATGTCAAGTTAATCAGCTAGGTCAAATTATCATTCTAAAAATGGTGCTCCTAGAGTAAATGCTTATAACTAAAGCATAATGCATGACATCACGCATTTTTGGATAGATTGGATTACTTGGAACCTTTGTCGCAGCTATTTCCATCTTAAATTTAGTCACAATATAGAAAATTGAACTTGATTAACGTGAGTGTTGGATTCGTGTCATTTTAAAATCTAAATCAAAAGTTACGGATGATGCAGTGCGGACATGACAAGTTGATTGGCTAGTTAAAATGATCGTTGCAAACTGATCATTGGTGCTCATTAAGTAATGGCTTATAAATGAAACATAATGCATGACATCACTCGGTTTGGGATACATTGGCTTACTTGGAGGCCTAGTCGTAGCTCTTTCACTATCAATAGTTGTGATAATATAGAAAATTGAGCTAGCATAACGTAAACGTTGGATTCCTATCATTCTGAACTCCAAATCAAAATTTACGGACGATTATCAAGTTGATCGGCCATTTAAGACCATTCTAAACCGATCATTGGTTCTCCTTGAGTGAAGGATTATAAATGAAGTATAATGCATGAAATCACGCATTCCGGAATACATTGGATTACTTGTAGGCATTCTCATAGCTCTTTTAGTCCCAAATGTTGTCATAATATACAAAATTGGGCAGGGTTATTGTAGGCGTTGGGTTTGTGTCATTCCGAACAATAAATCAAAAGTTACGGACGATTTAGTCGCGGAAATGTCAAGTTGATCGGCCAGTTAAAATGATAACTCTAAACTTATCATTAGTGCTCCTTCAGTAAAGGCTTATAAATGAAGCATAATGCATGACATCACACACTTCGGGATACATTGGATTTTTTGGAGGCTTTTTCGTAGCTCTTTCAGTCTCAAATGTTGTCCTACTATAGAAAATTGAGCTAGTTTAACGTGGACGTTGGATTTGTGTAATTTTGAACTCTAAATCAAAAGATATGGACGATTTAGTGTGGACAATGCAAGTTGATCGGCTAGTTAAAATGATCGTTCTAAACTGATCATTGGTGCTCCTTGAGTAAAGACTTATAAATAAAGCATAATGCATGGCATCACGCAGTTTGGGATAGATTGGTTTGCTTAAAGGCTTTGTCATAGCTCTTTCTGTCTCAAATTTTCCATAGTATCCAAAACTGAACTAGCTTAACGTGGGCATTGAACTCATTTCATTTTAGGTTCTAAATCAAAAGTTAAAGACGATTTAGTGCAGACATGTCAAGTTGATCAGCTAGGTAAAATTATCATTTTAAAATTGATGTTCCTAGAGTAAATGCTTATAACTAAAGCATAATGCATGGTATCACGCAGTTTTGGATAGATTGGATTACTTGGAACCTTTGTTGTAGCTATTTCTGTCTTAAATTTTGTGACAATATAGAAAATTGTACTTGATAAACGTGACTGTTGGATTTGTGTCATTTTAAAATCTAAATCAAAAGTTACAGATGATGCAGTGCGGACATGACAAGTTGATTGGTTAGTTAAAATGATCCTTGCAAACTGATCATTGGTGCTCATTGAGTAAAGGCTTATAAATGAAACATAATGCATGGCATCACGCATTTTGGGATACATTAGCTTACTTGGAGACTTAGTCGTAGCTCTTTCAGTGTCAAAAGTTGTCATAATATAGAAAATTGAGCTAGCTTAACGTAAACGTTGTAATCCTGTCATTCTGAACTCCAAATCAAAATTTACGGATGATTGTCAAGTTGATCGGCCATTTAAAATGACCATTCTAAACTGATCATTGTTTCTCCTTGAGTGAAAGATTAGAAATGAAGTATAATGCATGGAATCACACATTTCGGGATACATTGGATTACTTGTAGGCATTTTCATAGCTCTTTCAGTCCCAAATGTTGTCATAATATACACAATTTAGTTGGCTTAACGTGGGCGTTCGATTCGTGTCATTCTGAACTCTAAATCAAAATTTACGAACGATTTAGTCGAGGAAATGTCAAGTTGATCGGCCAGTTAAAATGATCACTCTAAACTGATAATTGGTGCTCCTTGAGTAAAGGCTTATAAATGAAGCATAATGGATGGCATCACACACTTCGGGATACATTGGATTTCATGGAAGCTTTTTCGTAGCTCTTTCAGTCTCAAATGTTGTCATAATATAGAAAATTGAGCTAGTTTAACGTGGACGTTGGATTTGTGTAATTTTGAACTCTAAATCAAAAGATACAGACGATTTAGTGCTGACATGTCAAGTTGACCGGCTAGTTAAAATGATCATTCTATTGACATAGGAAAATCAAATAAGACCTATCTTGACCTACAAGGCAAGTGTGAGCACGAAAATTCAGTTTGAATAACAAGGGAAATGAAAAAGGAGGGAGTTATTATTAACCACATGGTTAAAATGGTTAAATAGCTACCTTGGGAGAAGAATCAAGGTGAAAAGGACATGTCCATGCTGCACACAGTCTTGGTAACAACACCAAACAGTCATGCCTGCTGCACACAAACACACCAAACAGTCATGCCTGCTGCACACAGTCTTGGTAACCACACCAAACAGTCATGCCTGCTGTCTCCTCTCTTCTCATTGGTTGTTGACAGGCTCATCCACAAGTTTGAATTCGTTTTCTTTTGTGTTCACATTGTAAATCCTCTATAAAAGGGCTGTAAAGACTCAATGTATGAACATACTCTTAGGAGATTCTTCTCCATAAGTCTAAGTCATTTCTCATTTTCTCATACTTCTCTTTGAGTTTTCAGATTCAATTCTTCACATTTCTCCTCTATAATCTCAATATTCTTACATGCTATCAGAGAATAAGATCATTCTCTTATCTTTTTCTACTCAAATCTCTCAGTTTCTAATCTAAAATTCTGTCAAAAATCTCTCAGTCTTTAGACTAAAAACTCACGGTTTCATTCAACCATAAAAGCTGCTTCCTTTGAGCTCTTCAAAGCCTAACAATGGAGATACAGTTCAAATTAGTTCCAGCCTGAAACCTACGGTGATAGCAGTAGTTCTCAAAGGCTTGAACTACACNTTGAGGATATTGACATAGGAAAATCAAATAAGACCTATCTTGACCTACAAGGCAAGTGTGAGCACGAAAATTCAGTTTGAATAACAAGGGAAATGAAAAAGGATGGGTTATTATTAACCACATGGTTGAAATGGTTAAATAGCTACCTTGGGAGAAGAATCAAGGTGGAAAAGTCATGCCCATGCTGCACACAGTCTTGGCAACCACACCAAACAGTCATGCCCATGCTGCACACAGTCTTGGCAACCACACCAAACAGTCATGCCCATGCTGTCTCCTCTCTTCTCATTGGTTGTTGACAGGCTCCTCCTCTATTCAAACTCATCCACAAGTTTGAATTCGTTTTCTTTTGTGTTCACATTGTAAATCCTCTATAAAAGGGCTGTAAAGACTCAATGTATAATATACTCTTAGGAGATTCTTCTCCATAAGTCTAAGTCATTTCTCATTTTCTCATACTTCTCTTTGAGTTTTCAGATTCAATTCTTCACATTTCTCCTCTATAATCTCAATATTCTTACATGGTATCAGAGCATAAGATCATTCTCTTATCTTTTCTACTCAAATCTCTCAGTTTCTAATCTAAAATTCTGTCAAAAATCTCTCAGTCTTTAGACTAAAAACTCACGGTTTCATTCAACCATAAAAGCTGCTTCCTTTGAGCTCTTCAAAGCCTAACAATGGAGGATACAGTTCAAATTAGTTCCAGCCTGAAACCTACGGTGATAGCAGTAGTTCTCAAAGGCTTGAACTACACATTATGGTCAAGAACCATCAAGACAGCCATTTGTGGCAAAGGACTTTGGAATCACATCTTGGAGGATAATACTCCATCTATAGATGATCCAAAGGAGAAGAAGGATGAGGCAACAAGAAAAGAAGAAGCTAGGTGGTTCCAAGAAGATCAATCAGTCCTTGGATTCCTCCAAAATTCATTGGACCCATCCATTCTTGAAGCTTATTCACATTGTGAAACTGCCAAGTCTCTTTGGGACACTCTCAAGAGGGTGTATGGGGATGTTTCAAACCTCAGCCGTGTGTATGAGGTTAAGAAGGCTCTCAATGATCTACACCAAGAGGATATGGAGTTCACAAAATTCCTGGGCAAGTTCCAGTCAACATGGTCCGAGCTTGACATGTTGAGACCAAGTTCTATGGATCCAAAGGTGCTTAATGAAAGGAAGGAACAAGACAAGATATTTGGGCTCCTTCTCAACCTAAATCCAGCCTTTAAGGATGTGATTAAGTCCATCCTGAGAGAGCCAAAACTCCCTGATTTCGAAGAGGTGTGCTCACGGATTCAAAGGGAGCAAGGCAACATTGGTTTGTTTGGTGGTAAAGGAGAACTAGTCATGGCCAACAAAAGCGTGTTTAAGCAAGAGGATAGGAAGAGTGTGATGTGTGAGCATTGTAAGAGGAATGGCCACATCAAGGACAAGTGCTGGATACTTCATCCTCATCTCAAGCCAAACCGGTTCAAGGATTCAAAGGCTAACATCTCTCAAATGGTTGCGACTGAACCGGCAAGTTCATCCAACCAAGGAGGGGAGCTAGCTATGAATGTATCCATGGAGTATGTTAAGAAGAGTGACTTGGAGGATCTCATCAAGGCCTATGCCTCAAAACTCTCCGGTATCACACTCTACTCCCATAAATCGCTTGATAAACCAGATCATAAGTTGGTAGTGGATTCAGGTGCTTCTCACCATATGATTAGCAATGCTAGGTTGTTAAAGAACATTGAACCATGTCTAGGACAAGTAACTATAGCTGATGGTAAGGGTATTCCAATTGAAGGAACCGGAAAATTAAGACTATTTGACAAAGAAACTAATGCATTCTTTGTACCTAAATTTAAGTCTAATCTAGTTTCTGTCAAAAAGGCTACTAAAGACCTCAATTGCAATGTTACATTTGGGCCTAACAATGTTTACTTTCAGGATATTAAGAGTGGTAAGATACTTGGAGGTGGTGTAACTCAAGATGAGCTCTATGTTCTTGAAGACCCTCCAAGCAATTTGGATTCCTTAGCTTTCAAATCCTGTGTTTTTGCTAATAAAGATGTCTTATGGCATGCTAGATTAGGACATCCTCATGCTCGTGCTTTAAGCTTAATAATTCCTAATGTCGCTTATGATCACTCAGTTTGTGAGGCTTGTATCCTTGGCAAACATTGTCGTGTTGTTTTCCCTAAATCGTCTACAATTTATGAGCATTGCTTTGATTTAGTACATTCCGATGTTTGGACCTCACCTTACATGTCTAGAGATAGGAATAAATACTTTGTGACCTTTATAGATGAGAAATCGAAATATACATGGGTTACATTACTTCCATCTAAAGATAGGGTTTATGAGGCATTTATAAACTTTCATAATTATGTTACTAATCAATTCAATGCCAAGATCAAAGTGTTAAGATCAGATAATGGAGGGGAATACACAAGTCAAAGATTCAAAGCTCATCTAAACAAACATGGAATACTACATCAAACTAGCTGTCCACACACACCACAACAAAATGGAGTTGCTGAAAGGAAGAACCGACACTTAATGGAAGTAGCAAGATCCATGATGTTTCATACCAATGTTCCTAAAAGTTTTTGGGGAGATGCAGTCTTGGTTGCTTGCTACCTCATCAATCGGATTCCAACCAAAGTCTTGCAAGATATATCCCCATTTGAGGTACTCAATAAAACTAAACCTTCCATTGATCATTTACGTGTATTTGGGTGTGTGTGCTTTGTGTATGTTCCAGGTGATCTAAGAAACAAGTTGGAGGCAAAGAGCATCAAGTGTATGTTCCTTGGATATTCGACAACACAAAAGGGTTATAAGTGCTATGATCCGAGCAACAACAGGACATATGTGTCTAGAGATGTCAAGTTCATAGAAGAACAAAGCTATTATGATCAGAAAGATTGGGAAGGATTGAAGGATCTCTCAAGGTCACCTTCTGATTTGGCTACGAGTTTGAGGTTTCTCTTGAATCATTTGGGAAATGATCTGCCAAAGGATTCAAGACACGAAGAAACAAGAACCTTAAGTAGTTCACAAGATACCCAAGAGAATGAACAAGGGGTGGTAACTCAAGAACCAACTCCAATCCAAGAAGAAGCTATGGCCCAAAATCAAGAACAAGACGACTTGGAAGTGGGTATAGAGGAACCTATTCACCAAATGGAAGAGGAAACGGTTGTAGAGGAGGCTGCACCACCTGTTCAGCATTTAAGGAGGAGTACTAGACTTAGGAACACTAGGGTATTCTACAACAACCAGGCCGTGGCTCATCCCATACAAGCTGTTTGTTCCCTTGACCTCTTGCCATCTAGTCATCAAGCATTCCTTGGAAAGATTGAACAAAGTCAGATTCCAAGGACTTATGAAGAAGCTGAGAGCAAGAAAGAATGGTTAGATGCAGTAAGAGATGAGAAGGGAGCTATGGAAAGGAATCATACATGGGATATACAAGAACTTCCCAAAGGCAAGAAGGCTGTGAGTTCCAAGTGGGTGTTCACCATCAAGTATAAGAGCAATGGGGACATAGAAAGGTACAAGGCACGTCTAGTTGCAAGAGGTTTCACTCAGACATATGGAGAGGACTATACTGATACATTTGCACCGGTGGCTAAGCTACACACTGTAAGGGTTGTTCTTTCACTAGCTACGAATCTGACTTGGGACTTATGGCAAATGGATGTCAAGAACGCATTCCTACAAGGAGAACTTGAAGAGGAAGTGTATATGACTCCACCACCAGGCCTTGAAGATCTTTGCAAAGAGGGACAGGTTCTAAGACTTAGGAAGGCAATATATGGGTTGAAGCAGTCACCAAGGGCCTGGTATCACAAATTAAGCTCCACACTTACTGATAATGGGTTTAGGAAATCCCATTCAGATCATACTTTGTTCACTCGTCAAAACTCCAAAGGAATCGTGGCGGTCTTGGTTTATGTGGATGACCTTATCATCACAGGAGATGATAAGGAAGGAATTCAGTCCACAAAGGCCTTCTTAAACAGATCATTTGACATCAAGGATCTTGGAGAGTTGAAGTACTTCTTGGGTATTGAAGTGTGTCGGTCTCAAGAAGGGCTCTTTCTATCCCAAAGAAAGTATGCTCTTGATCTGTTGACAGACACGGGAAAGCTTGGGGCTAAACCGGCCAAAACTCCTCTTGAAGATGGCTACAAGGTCAACGGAAAGGGGGAGAAAGCTGATGAGTTATTTAAGGATGTTTCTCAGTATAGGAGACTAGTTGGGAAGCTGATCTACCTCACCCTCACACGACCAGACTTGTGTTTTGCTGTGAATCAAGTAAGTCAACATATGCAAAAGCCTACTGTATATCATTGGAGCATGGTAGAAAGGATCCTTAGATACATCAAAGGATCTCCTGGTCAAGGTATATGGATGGGCAAGAATGGGAACACTGAGATTGTCGGGTATTGTGATGCGGATTGGGCTGGTGATAGGGTGGATAGGAAATCAACCACTGGGTATTGCACCTTCGTTGGTGGGAACTTAGTCACTTGGAAGACTAAGAAGCAGAAGGTGGTATCATGTTCTAGTGCTGAAGCAGAATATAGGGCTATGAGGAAGCTGACAAATGAAGTAACTTGGCTCAAAGCACTCTTGAAAGATTTCGGTATTGCACAACCAGGGCCAATTACCTTCCATTGTGATAATCAGGCAGCCATTCACATAGCTTCAAACTCAGTGTTTCACGAGAGGACCAAGCACATAGAGATCGACTGCCATAAGGTTAGGGAGAAAGTTCAAGATGGAACCATTCTGCCATGTTATACAAGGAGTGAAGACCAACTAGCTGACATCTTCACAAAGGCAGCAAGTCTCAAAGTTTGCAAGAACATCTTTAGCAAACTTGGGCTTGTTGATTTATCACACCCATGATCAAAGGTCTCCTAATCCAAGAGCAACACACTCTTTTTCCCTTATTAAGGTTTTGTCCCAAGTGGTTTTCCTTAATAAGGTTTTTAATGAGGTGTTGCCTTGGGTTCCCAAGCTTAAGACTTTAGGGTGATTCCAAAGTCTTTAGCTTGAGGGGGAGTATTGACATAGGAAAATCAAATAAGACCTATCTTGACCTACAAGGCAAGTGTGAGCACGAAAATTCAGTTTGAATAACAAGGGAAATGAAAAAGGAGGGGTTATTATTAACCACATGGTTAAAATGGTTAAATAGCTACCTTGGGAGAAGAATCAAGGTGAAAAGGACATGTCCATGCTGCACACAGTCTTGGTAACCACACCAAACAGTCATGCCTGCTGCACACAGCCTTGGTAACTACACCAAACGTTCATGAGTCAGTCTGCAGCTCTTCCCCTCTCTTCTCATTGGTTGTTGACAAGCTCCTCCTCTATTCAAGCTCATCCACAAGTTTGAATTCGTTTTCTTTTGTGTTCACATTGTAAATCCTCTATAAAAGGGCTGTAAAGACTCAATGTATGAACATACTCTTAGGAGATTCTTCTCCATAAGTCTAAGTCATTTCTCATTTTCTCATACTTCTCTTTGAGTTTTCAGAATCAATTCTTCACATTTCTCCTCTATAATCTCAATATTCTTTCACTAAGTTGCAACCTGTCATTGCATTAAACCACTATGTCTAATAATCTATTTCTAATGATCAAGTTAGATAAGCAATTAGAACAACCTAAATGAAGATCCATGTAAAAATCCCTAATTCCATAACCCTAATCTAGCGATTCCTAAAATGATTTTGAAAACCCTAAAACCTAACTAGAGATTTACTCAAACATTAATAATAATGAACAAATCATAATCATTAGAAAGAATTCCATAAATAAAAGATAAGAGGATTTAGAAATTTTGTCAGCAAAGTTTGGAATCAAGATTTCTTCTACAAAGTACTTACAAGTGCAAAAGGCAAAGAACACCTAAAGAAATTAAAGTGTAACCCTAAAAATGGCTGACAGTATGTTTAAATAATTGCAAAACTGAATTAGGTAAAATCGAGGTTGGATTGGGCCAAATTTGGGACCAAACCATTTTTCCACAGAACAATACTCAGCTTTTTAAATGAAATATAGTATAACTTTTGATCCAAATGTTGGAGCGACTTCAAACCATTTGAAACTGTAAGATCACTCGTTCATCTATGTTTTGACAAAGCTTAGCTTGATCCAACGGTGGGAAGGCTTTCAAAGAGTACCAAACTTCAGATGCCTCAACTCAATTATGTATTCCAATTTCCCCCAAAATTTCTTGTTTTCATCAAATATGAGCTAAAACCTGTAAAGACTCATAAAATACTAAAACAACTCCATGATGAGAAAACTAAATTCATTCACGTTGGAGTTAGCTTTGGATCATTCGAATTCTCAAGTGGCATGGTCATCTCGGTAAATTATTTACTTATGGGTTTCCATTTTGGGAAGTTTGTGGTCAAAAGGTGTTATAATGGTCACAAAAGTTACCATCAAACAATTAAAACTGGAACTTGCTATGAAACAAGTCCCATTATCCATCAGCTTTAGTTTCAGAACCATGCTCATCAAGTCCATAACAACATCTTTACATTAACCTTGTATCTCAAGAGTAAGAATCGCTCTAGCCTTAGCAAGAAGTTTTGAACTCCCCTTACATTAAATATTGTACTCGATACTGTTTTCAACACACTTTTGAGGCACTAAGGTGATATGAGGATCACTCTTGATCCCTTCGCTCATGACTTTGTTTTTCACCTTTGGCTTGTGAACAACTTTTTCTGCCGTGATAGCATAGCCTTCATTCGGGGATGCTTTGATCACGTCTTTTTCTACACAATTGATCTTGATTTTTCATTAAACAAATCTTTGGGGAAGCTTGTACTACAGGAGATAGAATGTGAGACCTTGCATTAGGTACAACTTTATAGAAAATTTTGTTTTTGATGTTGGTGAAGCAAATCCTCCTTATTTGGCAAATCCACAAGAGCTCCCACTGTGGCTAAGAACGATCTTCAAAATACTAATGGCATTTTAGACCCCTCTCTCATCTTCAAAACGTCAAAATCAGCAGGAATAAAGCAATTTCCTACTCAAATTTGTAGATCAACATTACGTTCACTCACTAACTAGAATCACATAAAGAGTCATAAAAATCAACCCAAACAAGAGAACATGGAAACCAAAACTTCCTTCGATCACTTAACTTAGGGACTTCCTTCATTTTTGTGGTTTGGTTCCTTGTCTTGTTATAGAGGTCCTACATCTCTTTATCTGTTCCTCTACAGAACTTGAGGAACTGAGCAATAGAGGAATTTCACAAGCCTCCTCAAATGACGTACTAGGAGGGGGACTTCTTCCCATCTTGTTAAAACTAGCCAAGTTTTCTACATTGGTGGGTGGCAAAATATGCTTAGGTGGAATAGAAAATGGTGCTTCGGGCTTGTAGATATCCTCATATCGTTCACATTGCCGATTGTTTTCAGATTTCTTGCCTTGGGGGTTAGGTCAATCCTTTCAGAGCTTGCACATTTTGATGTTGTTGGAGATCGATCGATCTTGCTGTTAGGCCAATTAATCTTGACTATCCATCATGCTGTTAGGCCGATTAATCTTGAAAAATCTGCGTACAAATTCCTCTCTTCTTCTAATCAACATCATCAACTGCATTTGTAATATCGTTGAGGGTCGTCATTGCACTACATTGATGCTTTGGACTTGCATCAGCTGTTCCTTGGGGAGATCTTGGTGCCGTCATAACAGCTGTTGAGACTTGAGGTACTTGAACATCAAATTTCTTCACATGTACACACAAGGCCTCAAACTTGCAATTCAGATCCTTGTACATATTTCAACCTTAGCATTGATATCATGGGTATTGTTTTGTTGTCCCTCCAAGAGATGTTGGAACATAAGCTCAATTTTGCTAGCGGGAGGAACTAGAGTAGCAAATGTTGCTTAATAAATATTCTGAAAAACCTCTGTCAAAGTTGCTACTATGCCCTCTATCATGGAATTTCTGTCCCAAGTTACCATGAAAATTCTTCTTAGGGTGGAATGACTGATTAGAAGGTTAGACTTGATCCTGATGATTCTCAACATTAGTGCTCCTATAGGAAATGTTTGGGTGATTTCTATAGCATGTGATGAACGAATTGGCTTGAAACTCCTGCCCTTTCCCAACGTACCTTACATCAACTTTGTCATCGATGTCATTTCCCATATTTTCTAAAGCAGGATTCATTTCCTCAAATTCGTCACATAATGATTTCAGGCGCTCCCTTTTCAAAATCATATTCATTTTCGCATTGTGCTCATCGATCCTTTGTGATTCCAGGCTCATGACGTTCCTCTCCCTTCTATCAAACTCTTGGCAGCGATTGTTGTTACTAGTTGTCAAGTTGTTGATCAGAGTGTAGGCCTCATCCACCTGTTTGGTCATAAAGTCTCCATTGCTAGCAATGTCTATGGCCATCTGAAATTTTACCTTGATACCGTGGTAGAAGGTGCTCAAGTGATTTGGCTCATATAATCCATGGGTGATCCCTTATATATCCCCTGAGGCTCTCCCATACTTCATAAAATGATTATGCACCAGCTTCCTAAAAGTTTGAGATCTTGTTCCTTAGAAGATTGGACCTAGAGTTAAGGAATGCAGATTTTGCTTCATCCCAAATTGTTAGAGATCTTGGAGCTAACTGTTTCAACCAACGAATCACCTTGTCTGCCACAAAAATTTGAAGAGATTGCACATCAGGTAGTAAACGGTACTCCATTTTCCTTGATTGTGCTGCAAATCTTTTCAAAAGTCTTGATATGATCCATGAGTTTTTAGAAGGTAACCCATGAACTGACTCTACTTCACCCAAGCAATTATTTGTGGCTTGATATGGAAATCATTCCTATCAATTAGAGGGGGCCAAATCGCAGATGATTGGCATAGAATGCATTTGGAATGTCATAATCTCTTAGAGTATGACGACCACCAGCCTCATGCTGTCTCCTTTGGTTGGCTTCAGCTCCATGTGCATCGGGTGCTAGGAACTGAGCTTGGTTATCCATGTTGTCAAAGTTATCAGGCATGTTTAGTTGTCTTAACTTGAATTTCGGTTTAACCTTTCTAGATTTGCTAGTTCTTGGTTGTCTAAAGCAATTAGATTGTCAAACCCGCTGCTTCTAGTCATACACATAAACACACAAGAAAAAGAAATGCTATATATTAGTAACAAGATTTGCTACAAGCATGGAAAGCACACCAAAGGAGAAGCTCATGGCTTGGAATGAACCAGTGGAACATGAAGAAGCTCTTGCACTACCAGCTGGACCATTAACCCGAGCCATGACCAAGAAATTCAAAGAGGCAATCAACAACGTACTTAACAACGCGAATGCACAAGAAATTCACTTGGGCTTGAATGGAGAAGTGCCTATATGCACTCTGAATTTAGTACAACCCAAGACAGCATACAAATGGGTATGTGATCATTCAACTTTTCAAATAAAAATACCTTCTTTCCTTAAGTTCGAGAGTGATTATCTTCTTAATGTGATTGTTGTTGTGTAATATCATTCAGTCAACATTTAGCAGCTTTAGTGTGTAATATCATTCAGTCAACATTTAGCAGCTTTAGTGTGTAATATCTAAGCTACTACCTTAGGTAAATCAGTAGTGTTACTGTGTGACCCTTCAATTCACAACCTTTGAACATATTGAACTTTGTTTCATTCTGTTGCAAAGCTTATCTCAACCGCATTCAAAAGTGCATTCGTTGGGAGGTTCGCATCAAGATTACTTAGACAAAGTATTAAATCTAAACTTCAAGGAAACGTTATTGGTCTGTGTCAACGGTGCCAAAAACTTGATCTCTCATGTTTTAACCAAAATAAACTTGCTACAAGTGCATAAATAAGGGCAACAGTACTTAAGGTTTGAATCGACAAGGACAGTTTGCTACTTTATAATTCTCAGAATAACACTTTTTCTAAGAAAGAAAATATGAGAGTTTAATAGGAAAATAATCTAAATGGCAAGAATTTGTATTGATGTAAACTTATAATATACAAAATGCTAGGTTCAGAGAAATTTGTTGGAAATCAATATCGCTAATTAGGTTTCTATTGGGGATTTGATTAAGTGTCGTTTAGAATTTAGAATACGACTATCTTGCTAGTCAGCTTTTGTTGGTTAAGAATAATTTTCTCATCTAGGTTGTTTTCAAGAAACCTAACAGCATTTTTTATGTGTTTGATTCATCCTAATATCAAAGTCTAATTGATCAAGTTAGATTAAGCAATAAGAAAAACCTTATTGAAGATCAAGATGAAAATCCCTAATTCCAACACCTTAATATGGCGATTCCTGAAATCCTTTTGAAAATCCTAAACCTAAGTAGGGATGTACTCAAACATATAATGATGACCAAATCATAATTATAATATTGAATTGCTAAAATAAAAGATAAAATGGTTTATAAATCTTCTTAGTAAAGTTTGGAAACAAGATTTCATCTCTTAAGTGTTTACAAGTGTAAAAGACAAAGAACATATAAAGAAAATAAGCATAGCCCTAAAAAGGCTGAAAAAACGTTTAAATAGTTGTAAAGTCGAATTTTAGGTAAAATCAGGGTCGGATTGCGCAAAAATTGGGCTCAAACAATTTGTTCAGCGAACAGAACTCGATTGTTTTTAGGAAAAATACTATAAATTTTGATCGAAACGTTGGATTGACTTTAAACCGCTGGCAACTGAAAGCTAACTCGCTCCTCGATCTTGTGACAAAGTTTGAGTTTGATCCAATGGTTGCAAGCTTTTAAAGAGTGCATAACTTCCGATGCTTCAACTCAGTTCTGCATTACAATTGCTCCAAATTACTTGTTTTCATCTAATATGACCTAAAACATTTAAAGACTCGTATAAGACTAAAAGTACTAGATAAAAAGACTCAATAAGACCTGCAAAACAATGGTTAAATGTGCCAAAATCACAACACATCATATAGCATTGTATTTTATAGGTTATGGTTGTTATTTTGCATCTTTGCTTTTTTTATTGTTTTCAGGTACAACGCGAATAAAGGGAAGATTGGAGCTTGGCCTTAGGCATACAAAGGTTGGAGAAGGAGATAGGACAAATCCGACGGCCATTTGCGTACCGCCTGTTGAAGTTCAGTTGGCCGATCATCCAGGTAGATTTCCTAGGTAGATCGCACAGTCCTGCCTGCTCATCCAGCGATCGGCCCAATGGCCAACCACCCAGACCGTTCACCCAGGTAGATAGCCCATCCCTGCCTGATCACCCAACGATCAGCCAGTTGCCCGATCACACAGGCCGATCGCCTACGTAGACTCCCAAGTTATGTCTGCTCACACAACGATCAGCCCAACGGCCAATCGCCCAGGCTTATCGCTTCCCGTCCCGTGGCTATGCGAGTTTTTATTAGGAAAATTATATAAACCATTTTATGTCACAATTAACCTAAGTTTTCACTACTATTTTTTCTTTTGGGCGATTTTTGGAGTCTCTTTAAATTTTGAATTTTTGTTCTTGCAACTTTTCAGTTCCAAGGAAGAATTCTTTATGCCTATTTCTTGTTTTATGTTTTGTACACTATTTTATTGCATCAGTTATTCCTATGATTATCAGTGAGTAGTCTACTTTATGGATTGTTGGTAAGGTAGATTCGTGGAATTTGATATTGACTTAGAACTGCTTAGGTAGATTAATAACAAATTCTCCATGTTTAAAATGTGCTTAATGCTAGGGTTGAATTAGCTAATCAATCCCTAGACTTATGATGTTTTTCTCCTGAGAGGTAAAAATAGAATGTGTAGGTAAAACCTATTCATGCCTGTCACATCTTAGCTAATGAAATTTGATGTTTAATGTGATAGCTATACTAAAATAGACCTGAACTTAAGGATTGCTAATCAATAAATTACGGTTCAAAAGACTTCATTAATCTATAGGCTAGCAAATGGGCAATTACCATGAGAGTGGATTGGCTAGAAGAAAGTGCTCTACTTTTTAAGAATTCACCTAATCGAACATGTATCATCATTGTCAATGTATAATTACCCCGAGTCAAATGGCTTACCCATGTTCCATATATTTCATTTATTGAATTAATCTTGTTGTTTTATCTTCTCTGCATCTAGATAACTAGGCAAACAAACAAAAAACCCCACTTAGAATCTACTTAGATTTAGGTGCTTCATGTATTCCTAGTGTGCTACTCTATCTTCCCAGTGGATTCGATATCCAACCACTACTTTGATTGCTCTGCTCTTGGAGTCGTTTAGGGATTAAAACTTAAAACCCCATCAAGTTTTTGGCACTATTGCCAGGGAAGTTAGCAATAGCCATTATGAACACATGAACCGCGAGCAAATAAACCTCCAACCTAGTGACATCGGTTTTTTTGTAGTTAGAAAGAGATGCTGAAAGAGCAAGGAAAGATTGACTGAATCATCTAAGGGACGATTTGGAAATGGAACATCAAGCACGATACCTCCTACAAGATGATGAGAACAAAAACCAAGGGGTGTGCAATGAAAATGTCCGATACACACTCAACAATGTCCGATGCACCCTCAACGACCTCCTAGAGTCATTGACACTTCTGATGAGCCATATATCTATGGGTTCCTAATGAGGGCATCTGATCAAATGGCCGGCCAAAAGGAAATGACCAAGAAGATGGCATAACAAAAGACATGCACGATACAGCAGGCTCAATTGGCAACATGACAGGGCCGAGTGATGGCATGGGGGACATGGCTTCATCAAGCGGCGAGACGGCCAGCAGGAGCAACACCCTTGAAGACTCAGCCCAACTTACCAGCCAGCTGCAAGGCATGGATTTAGAAGAGGTTTCAGCCCCAATGATCCCACAAGGAACCATGACCAGAAGTAGGACTCATGCACTTTACCAGAAATTCAGCATGTTCATGGAATAGCTTCTAAATCAAACGGGCCTAAGCAACTCTGCCACGGGCCAGGGATTCAGGAAGCAAGCCGAAGGCTTCTCACATCACTAAAAATCTCCAGTAGCATGGGGCCCTCGTGATAAAAGTGGTCAAGGCCCAAAGATTCGTAGTCCTACTCCAAGCAAACACATGAAGGCTAGGAGCGTTTACTTCACAGAATTCGGCCACTTTCTATTTTTTTATCCGAAAGGTAAGTAGGTAAATTTTAAATTTAAATACTTGCCTTTTTCTCTTTTGCAGGTTAGGACTTAGTATTTTTATTGAGTCATGGACATTACGTAGTTTAACTTTTATGTTGTATTGAATTGTTGTATTTTCCTTTTGCACTTTATATCTTTTCCTTTTTGTTTGTGTGTCGACCCTAGAAGGTTAACGATGCCAAGCATATTCATAAAACTTCTTCAGTATTGTAGTTCGATATCTTTCCACATATACAAGTATTTTCTCTCAAGAATCTTTATGCACAAAGCTCCTCTTGGCTAACTCCTAATTTAGTTGAGACTAGTACTCCTAGAGCTATATTTGTGATTTATCACGAGGCTTCTCATACCTTGTGTGGTTGACATCACCCCACAACCCCAAACACACATTCCAAACTACCCCAAAAGCCTAGGTCTATTTTCTTGACCAAACTCCTTGTACCGGATTGATTTAAAGGTTGCACAGCACACTGCCCTCACCATGGATTTTCTAATGACTCAATTTTGATCACCCTATACAAAACCAATTTTCCCTAGAATTCATATGCTCATGGACACTGCGAGCAATGGAAACTTTTTGAGGTGAGAAGCTGAGAGTGGAATTATTGTGATAGAGAATCTAGCACAAATTGATAAAAAGTAAGGGGAAGATTATGATCTAGCTTCACGAGGAGGTAGAGATTTTGAGGATAAGCAAAGAACGGAGATGTAAGCACTGAATGATAAGTTAGTTATTGCAAGTCTCTCAAAATGCACATAATTTTGTAGGGGAATTCGATGGGTACCATGGGGTCATGAGAAGATGAACTACATTCGGGGCCATCATGGTATCAGAAAGGGTTCAACCAGACTACAAGAACCACCCCAACTTCTTCTACACCATCACTAGTGTGGAGAACCCACAGGATCTGAATTTCCCTCCTTACAAACAGCAAGACCAAGCCTACTAGTCTTACAAGCCTCAATCTCAAGGATATCATCAAGGGTATGCTGTGAGACCAAAGTTTCATGCTCTAGCATTTCAACCTAAGGTGACATACAATCAACATGAGCCGCCCCTCCAACTTCATATTCCACCTGCACAAAAGCCAACTCAGGATGATGACATGAAAGCCCTATTGCAGAAAACTTGGAAGGACTAGAAAATGAGCAATTGAATTGAACCAGAAGATGGATGATATCAACAGCAAGATCGATAATGCTTTTGGAGAACTCAATGCCAAGTATGAACACTTGTCATCTCACTTGACATTGGATAACTATGTAGCTCAAATTGCTTCTACATCATCTGTACCCAAATAAAAACTCCTGGGTAAACCTAAATTTAACCTGCGAGAATACTGTCAAGCAATCATGAAAAGTAGTGAAGAGGAACCCACATCTGGGGAAGAGGTATAGGAAATCGAGCCAAAAGGGCAAGAAGGAAAATAAGAGATTTTCAATGAAAAAATTGGCAAGAAGGTTGACCCTACCCTGTAGAAGCCGAAAAGGTCTCTCAAAAGTTTCAGAAAGTGATTGAAGAGGAGAGAGTGCCCTATGATCTGGAATCATATAAAAACTTCAGTTTCCCAAGAGGTTTAAGAAGCAAATCCTTGAAAAACACTACAATAAGCTCGGGAGCCTGCTAGGGCCACTCGTAGACTGGCTGAATGATCATCCAAAGATGAAAAAGTTCAAGGAGGATGAGATAAAAAAGAAAAGAATTGTCGAGGAAGGAATTGCAATGGTCAATCATGAGTGTAGTGCAATACTCCAAAGCTTTATACAAGAGGAGCTTCAAAATCTAGATAGTTTCACTATTCCTTATACCTTAGGAATTTTTTCCTTTGGTAAATGCTTAGCAGATTTTGGAGCTAGTATGAATATAATGCCATTGACAGTCTCCAAAAGACTAGGCCTATCGAATTCTAAGAAGGCTTGCATCTCTTTGATCTTGGAAAATAGGTCTAAGACGTTTCTATTGGAACATTGGAAAACCTTCAAGTAAAATTGGAGACTCTATAATCCCCACATATTTTATTGTGCTTAAAATGGATGAGGAACCAACCGACCCAATAGTATTGTGAAGACCATTCTTGTCTATCGCATAAGCTGTTATCGACGTGTAAAAATATTTGATTGACCTCAACTTCAAAACTTCCACTCTCAAGGTTAGCATCATATGGACAAGCAAGAAAGCCACCATCGAGGGCAAGGTATTCTCTATAGAAACATTTGTCGGTTTGGCGGATATGAATGGAAAGGCATTGTGTTGACCAATGATGAAGCTATCCTGGGGAGGTAAGACGCCAACAATGGCAAGTCTAGTAGGAATGAAAATTTGGGTGAGCTCAAAGCAGAAAACTCAGAGCCAAAGTTGCGACTGAGTGATCTACACTTCACTCCCAAGATGTCAAAGGTATAAACAGGAGGAGAAAGGAGCAAAAGCAAGACCAATGTTACTGCCTGGTCTGTGATCGGCCGGTTGGACGATCCCATTGGCCAATCCCGTGGGGTCAAAATGAGCAGCCCGCTGTTGCTCGTGCGATTGGCTGGCTGATATCTATGACTGATCCACAAGAAGGCAAGATCGGCCAACCTCCTGGAAGATCTGTCAACGGCCGGATGGTCGATCCGGTTGGCGATCTCCCTGGCCACTCCACCTACATGATTGCACACCCTAGAATATACACTCCACATCCTTTGACCCATTGCCGACGATAAAGAGGTACCGATCATTTGAAGTTTGATCTTTTTCATCATTCTCCTTTCTTTTGTTTTCATATCTCTTTCGTGTTTATCTTCTAACCGAGATTCTGATAGAAAACTCCGCGGGAGAGGATGCTAATGGTCGCATTTGCATTAAACATATACCTATGCATTTGGAAAATACAAAAATTGTAAATTATAAAAATAAATTCCATGTCATTTGCATTTCTTGTATGAGGATAGTTGCACTTAGGTCTAGGATTGGAATCTTTGCTAAGAGTACTATGATGCTTGCCCCATTTCAAAACTTTGGAAACTTTGCATTATGCCACAGGGTACTTGGTATATCATTATTTGGTATTGAAATGTGTTTGGTTTGAACATAACACCTAACTCCATGAGTTTGAACTAGAACCGGATTTGAAATTATTTTGCTTGCATCTCTCCTAGGACTTGTTCACGGATACCAATATACTGTATGCTAACCCGGATGGTTGGATCCCCCTCTTTGGATTGGTTATACCACTCTCCAAACCAATCCTTTCCTTGAAGCCACAGTACTCTTGTGTGTGAACATTTTGTAAGGTCTTTTTCTTGAATGCTTAGTTTGCAAAACATGTTGAGTTTTGAGAACAACAAGGCTAAAACTTTCATAAAGATGCTAGCTTCACAATACAAGCTCATCATAGGTTAGGATTTGGTCGGCTAGTTTAGTCTATTCAATTTGTGAAATGAAAAGATCAAGAAGGAAAAAAATGAGAGGAACCCATAAAGGGAATGTGTGGGGGTTGTACACAAGAAAACGGCATGAAAATCGGTTAATAATTGCAAAAGGTTAGGTCTACGTTTTGAAGTTGAAAGCTCCTGTAAGGGCATTAGGAAGGCAAAAGCCTAGATTATATATCAAAGAGTAGTGGATAAAATAATAAAAACAGCTAGAAAAGAGGAAATGATTCTCATAAGCCTATTTGGTTGTTTCCCTCCAAGTGCCTAAAAGAGAAGTTCAAAGTGAGAAAAGAGAAAGCATAGGTTAAACAAAGCCTTAAAAGGATAGAAGTCACTTAGGATTGGATTGACTTGAGTTTAAGATAAAGAGATCTAGGGATAGAGCATTGGTATATGAAAATTTTGCCTTGTATGCATCATTGTTCATGACTCTTAGTACTTTTGAGAAAACCATTGTGCGTATTTGAACCACCTCATCTCACTTTTCAAAACATTTCTGCCTAGCCAAATGAACTTTTCTTGATTGATTCATTGCAAGGTTGACTTATGTGTTTCATTGAATGTTAAGGAGTTAGGGGATTTGATTGCGCATGGCGTAACTTGTGATTGACATCGTAGCATATGCAAGAAGTAATGCGAAATAGATTTGATTCAAGCATTATAATGCTCTCATTTAAGGATTTTGGGATTAGATATTTGTGCATGCTTTTCGTTAGGAGATCTACTTTTCAAACATGTTCTTCGGTTTGTCTTTGTTTGTTTTCCTTGAGGAGGAGTAAAAGGCAACTTCAGGAGAATTGATAATCAGTGTTTTTGCATTTTTTCATCATGCATTTCACCACCGTTTTCCTTGTATTCATTAGCATTTTAGGCAATTTATTCACCCAATGACATTCATTCTCATAAAGCAATGCATTCTATTGCTTAGGGCATGTATTTTGCATCTTTACATGTTTTCTTTTCAGTGCAACGCACAAGAAGGAAAGATTGGAACTTTCCATAGGCAACCAATGGTTGGAAAAGGAGATAGAACAACTGAGAAGGCCATCTGCGTTCCACCTTCTGGAGTTCACGCTAGCCAATCTCCCTGGAAGATCACGCAGTCCTACCTGCTCGCCCATCACCTAGGCCAATAACCCAGGTAGATCTTCCAGACCTGCCTGCTTGCCCAGCGATCGGCCAGTTGGCCGATTGCGTAAGTTATCTGTGCAGTTCTGTCTGCTCACGCAATGACCGGCCCAATGTCTGATCGTGGCCAGTCCCGTGCCTATTCTAGTTTTTAACATTTAAGTTAACCGGTTTGTCCGGGTTAAACTGAGTTGTATTAGGGATACTATATAAACCCTTGTAGGTGATAGTTAACCTATGCTTTCAGTTCTATTATTTCTCTTAGCCAAATTTTGAAGTCTCTTTGCAACTTGGATTTTTGTTTTTGCAACTTTTCAATTCTAGTGATGAATTCCTTATCCCTATATCGTGTTTTATATTTTGCTACTCTTATTTCATTGTTGATGTTATTCCTATGATTACGAGTGAGTAATCTACTTTATGGATTGTTTGTAAGGTAGTTTATGGAATTTTATATTGACTTAGGATTGAATAGGTAGATTAGATAAGAAATTCCTCATGTTTAGGATGTGCTTAATGTTAGGGTTGAAGTAGGTAATCAATCCATAGACGTATGATGTTTTCCCCCAAGAGATGTAGAAAAATGTGTAGGTAAAGCGTATTCATACCTATCACATCTTATACAACGAGAGTTGATGTTTAAGGTGATAGGTATACTAGGATAGACATAAACTTAGGATTGCTAATAAATAAATTACACTTCAGAAGACTTGATTAATCTATAGGCTAACAAATGGGCTATTTCCACAAGAGTGGATTAGCCTAGTTGAAAGTTTTCTATATCGAACATGTACCATCATTTTTCAATGGAAAATTACTCCTAGTAGAATGCCTTACCCATGGTCCATAGATTTCATTCATTGAATTACTCTTGTTTTTTTTTCTTTTCTCTGCTTCTAAATAACTAGGAAACAAACCAAAAACCCCAATTAAAATCTACTTAGATTTAGGTGTATCATGTATTTCTATTGTGCTATTGTATCTTTCCCTATGGATTTGATATCCAACAACTACTTTGATTGCTCTGCACTTGGAGGCGTATAGGGATTAAAACTTAAAACCCCATCACCAACCAATAAGTTATCTTCATTTTAGATAATTTATGGCCTTAACCCCTTGTTAACATTGGGCCTTGTACCAATTCAACACGTTGAGCAGGTAAACCAAGAGATGGCTTGAAATGGGTACAATTATTCCAAAATTTGCACATGAAGGCCAAGAACAGCATTAGGAGAAAACCAAAAAGTGTGAGAAGAGGGCTTACAAAAGTTGGAGGTAGCTGACCTTTGAACCAATTGAATCGGTTTTTGATATAAGATCTATCTATTGGTAGTACGGCCAGTTCTTAGCAATTGGCCGAGAACAACTTTTTGCTAAGATGGAAAAGGAGTGGTGGTGGCGTCAAAACTAGCTTGCCGAAAGGCTCTTTCTAGTCTTAACAAGATCATGAGGGTATTTGTAAGGCTCTTTTATTAGTAAATCTCATAAAGAGAAAAAGGGTGTTTTTGGAGACAAGAGGGGTAACCGACACTTGCTTAGAGAGACAAGGGAGAAGAAAATACACTTCTTATTGATAATGGCACACCGGTAGTAGGAGATGTAAGAATTGATATATAGAATAACTTTTTACTTGATTGATAATCACATAAAACGGAAGAAATTTTAGCCATTTTGATTGAATAGTTGACCCAGCCCCTTGTTGTTTGAAGAACATGTATTTCTATTACTATGAAATTCATAAATGAAATAGTTAATCGTGGGGTTACCATTCTCTCTTTTTTTTTTTCAATACTCGATTTCATAGATACATATAGAATTCTGTGGAAAGCCGTATTCGATGAAAGTCGTATGTACGGTTTGGAGGAAAAAGTTGGATTCAATTGTCAACTACTCCTATCGGAAATAGGATTGACTACGGATTCGAGCCTTCAAGAGGATTCGCGGCATGTCAAGCCCTGGTAAGGTTCTTCGCTTTGCATCGAATTAAACCACATGCTCCACCGCTTGTGCCAGGACAAAGGGTCGCGATCCCGCGAGGGTGAGCTAACTCCAAAAACCCGTCCTCAGTTCGGATTGAGGTTTTCCCTGACTTTGTCCGTGTCAACAAACAATTCGAATGGAAACTGAACTACCGTTTGGTTCTGCCAAAAAAAAGTGTTACAAATTGGAATAGGGAGCTTTATAAATTAGCTTTTAGACCTTGACCTTCATGGGTCGACTTAATAACAAAATAGAAGTATTGAAAACATGAGTTTTGATAACCATGGGTTTTACATTGTTTCAGCATACATTTCACCACCTTTTTCATGTCTTCATTGGCATTTTAGGCATTCTCTACACCCATTTACACTACAAGAAAACATTATGATTTCCGACAACATTTCCGATGGAAAAAATATCGTCAGAAAATACCAACGGATAACGGACGAAATACCGATGAAAAGAACTTCGTCAGGAATTAATCGGAAATCTGTAGGTAATTCCCAACGATAGAAACATTGTCAGGAATTCGACGGGATTATCTGTCGGATTTCTGACATATTACCAACAACTAATTATACATTCACTCGTCATCGGTAAAGTGTCAGAAATTTCCAACGACGTCACTCCTCTCAGAAATTACCAACTACTTTCTGATGGGATTTAATATTTCATTTCCATCGGTAATCTATTGGTCAACCAATTCCACATAATTATAGAGTTTGTTGAATAAATCTTTATAATCGTCGGCATCCCTTCAAAATTTCCGATGATTTTCTGATGACAACCTATTTTTTTTGCATTCCGTCGAAATCTCGTGGTAATCCATCGGGAAACTGTTGGCAAATCCTATGATTATCCATCGGATTTCTGACATATTACCAACCACTAATTATACATTCACTTGTCATCGGTAAACTGTCAGAAATTTCCAACGACGTCACTCCTGTCAGAAATTACCAACTACTTTCTGACGGGATTTAATATTTCATTTCCATTGGTAATCTATTGGTCGACCAATTCCACATAATTATTGAGTTTGTTGAATAAATCTTTATAATCGTCGGCATCCCTTCAAAATTTCCGATGATTTTCTGACGGCAACCTATTTTTTTGCATTCCGTCGAAATCTCGTGGTAATCCATCGGGAAACTGTTGGCGAATCCTATGATTATCCATCGGATTTCTGACATATTACCAACCACTAATTATACATTCACTTGTCATTGGTAAACTGTCAGAAATCTCCAACGACGTCACTCCTGTCTCAAATTACCAACTACTTTCTGACGGGATTTAATATTTCATTTCCATCGGTAATCTATTGGTCGACCAATTCCACATAATTATAGAGTTTGTTGAATAAATCTTTATAATCGTCGGCATCCCTTCAAAATTTCCGATGATTTTCTGACGACAACCTATTTTTTTGCATTCCGTCGAAATCTCGTGGTAATCCATCGGGAAACTGTTGGCGAATCCCATGATTATCCGTCGGATTTCTGACATATTACCAACCACAAATTATACATTCACTTGTCATCGGTAAACTGTCAGAAATTTCCAACGACGTCACTCCTGTCAAAAATTACCAACTACTTTCAGACGGGATTTAATATTTCATTTCCATCGGTAATCTATTGGTCGACCAATTCCACATAATTATAGAGTTTGTTGAATAAATCTTTATAATCGTCGGCATCCCTTCAAAATTTCCGATGATTTTCTGACGACAACCTATTTTTTTGCATTCCGTCGAAATCTCGTGGTAATCCATCGGGAAACTGTTGGAAAATCCTATGATTATCCTTCGGATTTCTGACATATTACCAACCACTAATTATACATTCACTTGTCATCGGTAAACTGTCAGAAATTTCCAACGATGTCACTCCTGTCAGAAATTACCAACTACTTTCTGACGGGATTTAATATTTCATTTCCATCGGTAATCTATTGGTCGACCAATTCCACATAATTATATAGTTTGTTGAATAAATCTTTATAATTGTCGGCATCCCTTCAAAATTTCCGATGATTTTCCGACGACAACCTATTTTTTTGCTCTCCATCGAAATCTCGCGGTAATCCATCGGGAAACTGTTGGCAAATCCTATGATTATCCGTTGGATTTCTGACATATTACCAACCACTAATTATACATCCACTTGTCATCGGTAAACTGTCAGAAATTTCCAACGACTTCACTCCTGTCAGAAATTACCAACTACTTTCAGACGGGATTTAATATTTCATTTCAATCAGTAATCTATTGGTCGACCAATTCCACATAATTATAGAGTTTGTTGAATAAATCTTTATAATCGTCGGCATCCCTTCAAAATTTCCGATGATTTTCCGATGACAACCTATTTTTTTGCATTCCATCGAAATCCCGCGGTAATCCATCGGGAAACTGTTGGCAAATCCTATGAGATGACATGCAGAACATAACTCAAATGGAGAAATTGTGCATCCATTGGATGCGGAAGCATGGAAATATTTTTAAAATGTCTATTCTAGTTTTGCATATGAGCATAGGAACGTATACCTCGGGTTATATACCGATAGATTCAACCCTTTTGGGAAGCATGGGAGGCAATATTCGTTGTGGCCAGTTATCGTGACATCTTATAATTTTCCTCCATCGTTGTGCATGAAACGAGAGTTTTTTTCTAACAATTCTTATCCCTGGTCCAGAGCATCCTAAGCAATTGCTTGATATTTTCTTGCAGCCACTAATTCATGAGTTAAAATTATTATGGGAAAATAGTGTCGAAACATTCAATGTTTCCACCCAACAGAACTTCTTGATGCGAGCAATACGTATGTGGACCATAAGTGATTTTGCAGTGTATGGTGTATTATTAGGATGGTCGACGTATAGAAAGTTAGCATGCCCATATTGTCAAGATAATACTGATGCATTCTAGCTGAAACACAGACGAAAGACTAGTAGGTTCGATAGTCTTCGACGATTTCTACCACAAGATCATCCATATCGCTGGAGCACGACATTGTTTAGGAAAAACAAAAAAAATTGATGGTCCACCTCCTATGCTAGATGGGAATTATATGATGACTTAACTTAGAGATTTTTGAGCTGAGAGTACGGCTTCATGTGTAGGTAACAGACATTACCATGTTGATGGTTGTGGCAAATAGCATAATTGGCACAAGAAGAGTATTTTTTGGGATTTACCATATTGGAAAGACCATCTATTGCACCATAATCTAGATGTTATACACATTGAGAAGAATTTTTTTCGACAACATAATGAATACCGTTCTAAATGTGCAAGGAAAATGAAAGATAATTTGAAAATTATATTGGATTTGCAAGATATTTGTTCCCGGAAGGAACTACATGTAATGTCAAATAGAAAATCATTGCCTCTTGCATTCTGGTTGGATGCGCATGCAAAAGACAAGTTCTTTGAGTGGATTAAGAATAGTGTCAAATTTTAAGACGGATACGCATCTAATCTTCGTAATTGTGTCAATACTATAGAAGGTAAATTTTCAGGGATAAAAAGTCATGATTGTCATGTTGTCATGCAAAAAATTTTCCATTTGCTTTTAGCAATCTTCTACCTAAAAACGTCCACAAAGCAATTCTAGGTACATTTACTTTATTTTGTATGTAATTAGATTTTTATCTATCATTAAATGATATTAACTTTTTTATTATGCGGGGATTGGTGCTTTTTCCGAGATTGATGTACAAGAACACTTAATGGAGATGATGTCCTAAATTTGGAGGAAAAAGTACCGGGTCTCATTTGCAATCTCGAGAAAATATTTCCACGAGCATTTTTTGATGTTATGGAACATCTTCCTATTCACCTCCCTAGAGAAGCAGCATTTGGAGGACCTGTTCAGTACCGATGGATATATCCTTTTGAGAGATATATGTTCCACTTAAAGAAAAAAGCTAAAAATCTTGCCAGAGTTTAATGTTCAATCGTCGCACAAAGTATTAATGAAGAAATGCCTAACTTTATCAGCTCCTATTTTCTATCCCAAGTCCAAACAAAAAATAGAGGACCTGCACGAGATGGTGATGGAGGAGAAAATCCAAGCTATCCGGTGTATGTGCCAGAATTATTTGCACAAAATGGATGGTGGAAAAGGGTGCCTATCAGAGGAGAAAAACAGTCACTTGCATATGTATATTTTCACAAATGGTGATAACGTTTTGAAATTTGAAAGATACATTTAATTCGTATTTTTTGTAATCGTTATTATAATTTATTTTTAATTATTTTGTTTATAATTAGCATGATATACATGGATCAAATACGTGTTCATTATTCAAATTACACAAAGAATAAGTTGGTTGAACCTAGAAAGAGCAAATTTGAAAGATCGTTACACTTTTATGTCAATGTTATCACAATTATATAATTTTCAATAATAGTTTCCTATATATATAAATATATAGTGGAGTGCATTCAATTATTTTACAGGTTAATAGGTCCTTATAGTGGGATAACGTTTCACACATGCTTAGTTGAGTTGGTGAGTGATCATACATTTATTTCAAAATCTTATACAATGTACTGCACTAGTGGATATGCTTTTAAGAGTCATCGCGAAAAAAACTCACAAACCACTTATAATTATGATATATCATCTCAATCTGGTGAAATTGTATATAACGTTGTTATTCGTGAAATATTAGAAGTTCACTATCCAGGAATGATTGATCTGAAGTGTATTGTGTTCTACTATGACTGGTATGATCCTTTCATGGGTAAACGTAAAGACGAATTCGGTGTTACATCTCTCCACTCTCGTAAATGACATAAAAATGATCCTTTTATACTTGCATCATGAGCGAATCAGGTTTGCTACATTCGATATCCTCGTGTGAGGAACAAGCAAGATCATTAGATTACACGGACGTCAATACACTTTAGTAGAATGGTATGTGGTTTTTCGAGCAAGACCCTATGCAACAAAACACAATTGGTAACTTAGGTTTCATCGAGACTTCTCTTGAAGTTAACCTTATTGTTGATGGCACCACGGACGTAGATTACAATGTATTTCAAGATTTAGAAAAAGAGATTGACGAGTTTGACGATAAAAATTCAGCTATTTCAGGTTGTTCATCAGATTCATATTAAGTTTGTAATAATACTTTCCAGATTTATGGTATTTAGATTTTGAATATATGTATTGGTGTTGAAAAGTGATCACGATAGAACCAATATTTTTTATTGGGGAAAAAAATAAAGAGTAATCACATTTTAAAGTTTTTCTTCTAAATCTAGCATAACAAAATTAAATTCCCAAAAATAGTACAAATACTTATGTGAAAATACTTATTTATTCTAAATAAATTATACATAAACTTAAAGTATTGTATTTGGGTTCATTGTTTCTAATTTAGGATTTAATATTTTTCTATTA